>JAQIWH010000129.1:0-71294 GCA_034695005.1 Cryptops parisi
ATAATACTTGACAGTACCTGCTAATATTCGGAGACAGAGTCAAGTTTTAAAAGCAGTGCCTATAAATTTTTAACTATATTTCTTTAGAACTTGGGGTTCTTTAACGTCTATTAACCATTGAGTTCTCTGCCGACACTGAAGATGACACTAACCCAGTTCTTGCACGGTACACAAAAAAATAAATAGTGATGCTCTGCAACGTGAAGTAAGTATTATATAAGTGAAGCTCATTTATCCTGATCACGAGGTAGGTATTTGGGTTTTACCGAGGTTACCGATATTGGTCACGTTCGTTCGGTACAAGAAAACAGGATATTTCAAATATATATTCAACAAGAGTACTTTACCGTTCAACCAAGTCTGCATTGCATGAACAAGGACATGGCTGTTAGTTACTCATTCACGGCGATTTTTTTCACAGGTTATAGGGCACACACATGTCATGTAACCATGTTATGGCTATAGCCATCTTACGGTAATAAGGCACACATGTTTTCTGAGGCTAAAGTGAAGAGAACATTGAACACAATTTTGTTGTTTTGAATTTTAAAATTTTGAGTCACAGCAAGAACATAGCTAAATTATCACTTTATTTTAAGTCAACTGCAATAAATCACTGCTTGAAAATATAAAATAGAAAACAAATTCTGCAATTTTATTTAAAAGTGTGTTAAAAAGTATAATACAGAATAAATAACACAATATTAAAACAACGTGCATCTATAATATATAATATATAATAAATAATGACTAATAATATCGTATGCAATATGCTTCTTCTCGGGTGAGACAGGGGAATATCTCGCTTGGCATTGTAGATAAGTCGCTTATAATCAATCATATAGAATATGATCAGAAACATTACAATACTGGTTTCATTGATCTTAAAATTATTTTTTATGGAAATTGCACTGTCACATCGTAAACCATGAGTGGTAGCTACCCAGTCATATTTGGGGAGTTGTAGCCTAGGTTCCATTTAGTCATAATCCAGTGTCGTTTCATTTATTTCCAACAATCCAACAGAAATAAAAATTGATACAACAAAAGAGATTAAAAAGCACGGTGCGGCTACAACAGCTTCTCCGCAGGCATTTATGCTATGGGGTGGAGTTATTTTTGTTGCTGCATGGTTAATACAGAAGTTTTTGTAGCATCATCGTGACTTTTAATTTTTATTATTGTATTAACTTTTGTTTCGGTTGGATTGCTGAAAATAGATGAAACGACACTGGATTATAACTAACTCGAACCTTGGCTACAACTTTTTGAATGTGACTTGGTAGCTACCACTCGTGATTTTTGATGTAACATAACAATGCAATTTCTGGTAAACATAATTTGAAGGAAAATAGAAATAACACTATTGTATTGCTTCCGAATGTTTTTTTTTTAATCATATGATATTCCATATAACTGTAAACGAAATAACTACAATACTAAACGTGATATTCCCTTGTATCACCTGAGAAGCACCCTGTATAATTTCTTGGATTCTAAGACAAGTGCTATAAATTACAAATATTGTTTTAAAAGTCCTGCAAGGATATATTACGAGCACGTAAAAGTACGTTAATAAAATTAGTACACAAAATAAATAACACAATAGTATAACAAATGTCAATATTTATAACAGCGTTATAAATATTTGTTATAAACATGATTTTATCATTAGAATGTATACTGCAAATGATGGTCAATGATGTATCACAAAAAAAGCCCCCACATGCATTCGTAATATAAATAACTGCAATCATTTTATACAATAACAATTAGCAATCTCTACCAATAAACATGCCGTTATACTGAAATCATAAACAGAATACATATAGTTAACTTCAACATAATGCGTATCTCGTTTGTGATGTTAAGTAATATGTAAATCAATATCAAAGTGGCAAGTCACCAACCATTTCAACATCATGAACTTAAACCAACATAAGGAAACTATTTGCTCAATGCAAATTAAAATCATTTTAAAACCTTTTTAACCCTCTTGCCACGCAACTTATGGTATGGAAATTCGAGTGATTTGTGGAAAAAATGTGACGTTAGGTTCTTGTCAACCAGTTTTCGTTAATCTAGTAACAAACCGACGTCAAAATTATTCACAAATTGCTCAACTTGCCACACCAACCATTGCGTGTGTCAGGACGCCCAGGGACTTTAGCCACAAAAATTTATTTTTGAACAAAAAAATATTTTGTTGTTCAAATCAAACTACAACACTATAACTTATACTGTATTACAAATATGAAAAATATAGTCTTCATCATTTATATAATTTTTAGCTCGCACCGGTATCATGATTCGACTACATCTTTACATAAATATTTAATTGCACATGTGAAACTAAATGCAAAAAAAAAACAACTAGGTTTGATGTCAAATGGAAACGTCCATTATACCACCTACCAGACGATACATTTTTTCTCTGGATTCATTTGTGATTTAGCAGGACATTGAAAATCGGACGAGAATTCCGGCAAATTGGACAACGGACCATTGATCCTGTGTTTAAAAACATCATAATCACATGTCTATGTTAAGTTTTCATATCTTAAACAAAGATAGGTAGGTACTTGGGGTTTAACGAGGACTTGGGGAGTTGGCTTTTAAGTCATTTGGCTCTCAGACTTTATTTAAATTAGAAGCGCAGAAATGATGATGAGATGGGAATGATAAACATGGAACAGGGTTTTATTATGCAGGGGGAAGCGGAAGACCCCCGAGAAAATCTGCCCCTGTGGTGTCAGATTCCGAACTGAATCCATATGGCATAGCTGAATTCATATGACCTAAAATTTCTTAAACAAATATGGACTCTCGGTTTGTGCAAGTTATGCGATGAGAAATATTTTTCCAGAAACTTGGTTAGAAACAGGAGAATTTTTCTTTACTGTGCGAATTTTTGGCAATCATGCACAAATGGTCAATGCAAACATTTCTGCTTAATAAGAATTTCGTTATGTAGAGTGATTCCGGTGTTTTGCCAGTAAAATCAGACGACCCACCCCTCTTGTAAAATTAGACACGAATCTATAATGTATTTTTTTTATTATTGTAAAGTGAAACCATGGTTTGATTTTTTATTTTGTAAATAAAAAAAATCACCCTGTATATAACGATTTCGACTTATAAGATTCGTTCGTGCAGACCGAATCTCTCACATAAATATAAGACTTCTTGTACTTACTTTGCTATGGCTCCAGTGTAAGATGACGACGTGTCCGGATAATTCCCGCAAATAATCTAAACCACCGAAATAAAAAACACTTTATAACAAGTTATACTTCACGTCTTACAATAAATTGATGACAGTGAATATTATACTGACACTAGAGTAAATGGTCCAGAAGAGTTGATTAGGCGTGTACTTAAGACCAGGCAACCACGGTTCTTCGCCATTGTCACCCACCCATCTTTGATAGGCCTGATCAAATTCAGATACGTGTTAGAAACCGTAAAGTCAACATTTCAATTATGGGCACTTTTCTGTTAACTGTAAAGCCGCTTGTGGCGCTACTGTTGTCATCGATCGTTTTGTTTTTCCACATTCGGTAAGTTGCCTAAGAATGGCCAAACGATCAAGTTCAAACGAATTAACCATAACTTACCTAGTGGGCTGTGGAAACACACAACGATCGATCACACATGCCAGTACTAGCACCACAAGCGACTTTACAGTTAACAGAAAAGTACCCGATTATGTAATGAATAAATTTACCTTATAAGCAAGTTTCACTGCGTGTATGCTGTGAATGATCCTGTCAGTAGACTGCAGAAACAATTGAACACTGATCAAATCATATGTAAATTTTAAACTCCCAAATTTATTCAATTAATGTTGAAATCGTGAGAGAAAACAGATTTACCGGAATGACTGGATTATCGACTAGAATTTTGGAACACGGTTGTTCCTCAGCGAATAATTTTTCTTTCACTACCAAATAATCATAATAAACATGATATATAATAAGCTGGTAGATTATAATATTACTTGTGCACTAAATACTAGCCACCGGTATGAGGACGTTAGATATCTACGGGTGTAGATACTAGTTTAGGTTAGTTAAATCAAACAAAAATGTAATCCGTCTATATTTTAATGATAAAACTAATCTTTTTTTTTTTAGCTAAACCGGTATGTACAGGCTTACCCATAGACACCAATTAAAGTTAGTTAAAAAATCAATAACGCTCCCATGGCAGTGGCTGTTGTTTAACACCCAAGTACCCAACCTTTGTTCTTTATTCAGCATTACTCACATTTAGGAGAATCCCACAATCCAGAAATTAAAGTGAGCCCAATAATTGGTCCTATGGTGGCAAAATGTGCATATTGTGGGCGATCAGTTTGAAACCCTAATCCAACGAGTTTTGTAAATGGAAGCTCTAGAAGATATATCGACAAAAATTCAATGAATGAGATACTAGTTAACAATCATTACAGTAATTCCATGTTATCTGCTAGGGTCATCACAACCACAGTTAATAAAACTAAGGTTCGGTATAAACAGTTATGTGGAAAGTAATAAACGCTGCATTAAATGGTCACCAAAACCATCTATTATCAATAATCATAATAATGGCTCAGATCTGTAGTGTACACGTGTTGCAAACGCTTTAGCTCCATTCATTGCACAGAATCCTTCTTCAAATCGGCTGTTATTGGCGGTTGTTAAAATTGAAACCAGTATTTTAAAACCTGTCACTAAATGGAGATGGTTGGTTTAGTTGTAAACGTAAAATGTACAAATGTTAGTTTCGTAGCTATTTATGAATCCAAACTAACTCAGAACCCCTATCTCATAGCTTCGTGCTACAGCACGAGTCTACTTCCAGTAGATAATGAGGAATAGCTGCATTTTGAACTTACTGACACAACCAATACAATTTTATGAACTCTTTAAACTCACCGACAGTATCATACATGGATGGTATCTGCGTTTGTCCAAGGGTAATTGGATATATAATATTTCCCCAACTAAATAAGCAAAATTTTAAAGTAATAACATGATTATGTTACGACGTGAGTTTAATAATAAAAAATTAATTTAATCATGAAATCCAAATATAACTCACTGTGGAGCATTCGGTGGATGATGAAATTCCTTGAATAATGCATCACGACGGAATTTCTTCATTTTTAAGATATTTTCAAAATATTCATCCTTGTCAAATATAAGCTAGACAGAAAACACTATTTTTTTTCAGCATTTTCTAGTATAAAGAATATACATAAAAATATATATTTAATTTTATCATAAAATATTGGTAATCCTTACCTGTTCGTAATATTCGTCAAGTTTACCATCGTCCAACATTTCGTCAGGAAAAACAAAATGATCGATAATTTTTATCTATAAATTAAGAAAAAATTACATTACGATTACAAATCGTCCATGTTTCACCCATTTCATAAACGATAAAACTTACTTCTGCCAAAGCTTGTTCTCGTTCTGTATCCGTTAAATCAGCGTGGTATGAAACACTTTCTAGCAATTCATTTTGAATAGCTGTGAAAATATGTTGAACCTAAATTGGAAATGTTAAAATTCAATAAAAAGTAAAAAATATTGTTTATTGTATACGATTAAATGTTATTTAATTGACTACCGCAAGAACTACCGTCATTTAAACTACAAGGTGTTTGCGATAAATGTACCAATGTTTTAGCTCGTTCGATCGACTAATAAACAGTGACGTAACTCTATGTAAATGATAGTGTACGAATGGAAGTATTAGTCACTTACTAACACATAAACTGCTGAAAGTGCCATTCATCGTGTGTATAGGTTCTTGAAGCTGTCGGGTCTTGATAAACTTATATAGTGTTATGTAGTTTTTGTGTTTCAGTGGGTGCCATATAACAAGCCTCTAGGCAGTTGGTGCGCCTCTAAAACATAAATAATTAACTAACTCTCACGAAGTGTATTTCAAAAGCAAGTACAGCATTGTACATAAATTGGGTGAAGTCCAATGCGGCGCCGCGAACTAACGTGAGTAACGTGAGCTAACGTGAGTAAAAGAAAAAGTTCAAAAAACCGTTGAAGCCGTTCGAAACCACAACGACGTCATTTGCAAAAAACTCTCACATTTGATTTCATGCACCGTTCTAGTACAGTTACGTTTTACATACCATCATGGTTGCGAAGTTATGACCAATCAAAAAGTGGTACATTTATCGCACCCTGTATGAAAAGCTTATAGAACTTATAAAAGTTATTAAACGCTAAGAAAGCGCTTGATTAATCAACTTGCCTTTGTTTTAATTTCAGGTGACACAAATCGGCGAATATAAACAGCAGCAGGAACAATCATATCTTCCCACACCAGTGTTAAACACTGTAACCACCTACAATACAGTGTAACTTATATTTACAATGCTGGATCATTAAAAAAAATGTACAAGATCAGCAGATCAAAAAATCAGTGATCCGAAAAAAAATCGGTAATCCAAACTCAATTTCAGATAACCAGTTATTTTTTTTTTCAGAAATATGCTATTGTTAAAAGATATATAATTTAAAGGCAGGATAAAATGTGTTTATTCATTTATTTTAAAACTCATAGAATTCTAGAATTTCTGAAAAATTCACTTAATAATCCTTTAATCCAGATTTTAAATTGTCAATCTACAACACAAACCTCGGTTTTTTCTTTCCACACCGAACTGGTTTCTCCAACATAGCTTCTACATCATGAGCTTCAACACTGAGATATTTCACGTTGTCTCGAAGAACTCTCCATAAAATAAAATTGGCTACTACTCTGATAACAATGGAAAAAAAAACGAGAAACAAACAATTTGTCTCACTTAGTTATTAAACAAACAAAAAATTGAAAAGTCAAAATTCCTAAGCAAATATTGCCAAAAATCAATTTTTCAATTGCAAATGCATACCTAAAACTTTGCTTGTGATAGAAGATCTTTAAAAATATGTACAACGTTGAAAAAGGCTTACCTTTTGTCTTGCCCACCCAATTCGCTAAAGACATTTTTGAAGTACTGAACATCAGGAATGTATATCGTTTCGTTGCCTGTTACTTGGAAGGGTAACAAAGTTTGAAAATAAGATTTCCAATCAAACTGAAACATATTGAAAAAACAAACAAAACATGTAACCAATGAATAAAAATATACTACACGTAAACAAACTTTGAACTTACTTGGGAGATTTGTTTTTGCAAGCTGGAAAGTGAAAGGACGGTCAACTTGGAATTAGCTGAATTACGCTATTGAACAAATCACACATTAGCATGATCTTTACCACACTCAAGCAAAATTAATATTAAAAAAAAATTATCTATTTTTTAAAATCAATACAACACAAGTCTAATAATTGCACGATACCTGCAAGTCAAGCAACTTGAATTCAAGTTCGAGCACTTTTTTAAATTCGTCCTCCATATTAATGAAATTGGCACCGAACTTTTTTGACACGTTGACCATATAATGAAAGTAGTCAGAAATCCGAGAATCACGCAAAGGATGTTTTGAGTTATAGCGTTCGAGTTCTGGTAAGGCAATATCGTATGGCGGACTCAACTAAAATTCAACCACAGTATAATTAGGTTAGAATATTTACAAAGCGTTTTACATTAGAATACATACACTAAAATGGGTTCATTCCCCTAAGAAAACTTAAAATGAAAATAATGAAAATATACATGTAACCGGCAAAGTATAGAATTCAAGCATTCAATAAACCAAACCTG
Source organism: Cryptops parisi (assembly GCA_034695005.1). Classification (NCBI taxonomy): domain Eukaryota; kingdom Metazoa; phylum Arthropoda; class Chilopoda; order Scolopendromorpha; family Cryptopidae; genus Cryptops; species Cryptops parisi. The sequence goes on from JAQIWH010000129.1 coordinate 7,723, forward strand.
ATTTAGGCAGTGTATGAAATGAGCATTGGAATATTTAAGCAATCATGTAGGTCAGATTTTTATTTAAATGAAGTGTTGTAAACTAACCCAAACACAAGATGTAAGTTCATACAAGACGTATACAAGATGTTAGTTCATACTGCCTGAATTCTTTACGTTGTCAGTATCATGTACTTTTTTTGTATAATCATCATCCTTAATAATAAGAATGGCCCAGGTCTGTGGTATAGCCAACAAGGATAAGAAAGCCTTCCCCATCGTAGCTTAGAGCTTGTCCCCGATATGAGGATTTCTCGGAAAGAGCCATTGTGGTGCAACACCACACTACATTACGCCACATCATCACAGATTTTGTTGTCGTCTGCTGTTAATCGACTTTATTACGACGTACTGTAAATCGACTTTATTCGTTTGCTTCATGTAGACAGTCTTCATAAAGGTGTGGTGTTGCATTTTTTCTCCACAATGGCGCTGTATCCTCCTCCCCCCCCCCCCAAATCTTCATGACTTTGAGGACAATAATAGCATGAGAGAAGCTCGCGATAGAAGAGCTTTCTTTTAACTTTTTAGGCTTTTTCTTGTTGGTTATGTCTGTCTGTGGTGTCTCATGCATGGACCCTTTAACCCCTCCCATTGCGTCTCGCCCATCGGGCAGAATCCTCAAGTCAGCTGTGGTTGAGCATCTAGATGGAGTTGGTTGATTGGTTTTAAACGTAAAAATACTATAATATTCGATATATTCAATATATTCTATATAGAGTATTTAATACTCTTCCCGTGCTATAGCACGGGCTAACTACTGCTTTATACATAAAGTGCTCAGGCCTAAAAATGCACTGTTCAATTGATCAGAGAATAAGTCTTTGTTACATTTCACAATGCCGTTACCTGATATACGTGCTCGCCTTTCTCAACCGATAAAGTCAAATCGAAAAACAGTAATGTATTCAAGTGGTGATGAGTTGACAATCTCTGCAACGTTTGGACTAAATCGAACTCATTTTCATTCCAATCCGATTTTGGCCATCCACCGAGTGAGGTGATTAAATTCATCATTGGATGCGATATCTTTTCTTTTTCAAAAACTTAAATATGGAACATTGTAGTACTACTGGAAAATGCCTAATGGTAAGAAATACGACCGAATATTACCTGTCTTCATACATGACTGATAATACGTCTTGGCTTTCGTTAATGATTGGGAATCAGAATCGTTGGCGACTTCAAGAATATCTGACAAATTTGAAATGCACATGATTAAAAAACAGTTGTTTTTGTTTGTAAAATTACTTAAAAACCATACTTATTATTTGAGCATTGAAGACATCTTGGTGTAGTGAATACATATCGACGCCTTCAAAATTGTTTGATTTTTCATTGCTCAGTGATACATGCGTATCTTGTAAAAAGTTGTGACACGCAAATTTGGAAAAGTTGGCGCACGGATCGAAATGATCGTCCAATCGATTGAAAAGATGTGTGGCTAATCGTGTTCATTGATTATGTTAACATATACAAGATGAATAAGAAATTTATAGTATTGAAATTGCCTACCAGTGTTGATGCAATCCTGTGTCAAACAAACATCATTGGGTGTAATACTATGATGAACTCTTGTACTTAATACTATAAACAAAAATTACATAAATTAAATAAAACAACTTGCAATCTTGTAACAGAAAAAGTTGAAACTACAGTTAAATGCACCACTTTTCAATTGGTTATAACTTTATGACCATAGTGGTATGTAAAACATAACGGCACTCGAACGATGCATAAAATGTGAGAGTTAATTTAATTTTTTTTTTTTTTTGCAGAGGGTATCAAATGGCTTTAAATTGCCTTTAAATGTTACAACGCTTATCACGTTTTACTTATTTTAACTCGCGTTAGCTCGCTTAAGTTCACGACGCAGCATGCGTCTTCACCTAAATGTTGTATACAAAGCGAACTTTCGTTCTTGCACTATTTCTCACAAAATAACGGACATTTTTAGCACTTTGTGTGTTGGTAACATATTCCCTCATTCGTAATATTCACTATTATTTACACATAGTTATGTCACTGTTTTATATATTAAGTCTATCGAACGACCTACTTTACTTGAAAAGGGATACATTTATCGCCAAACCTCCTGTATAACTTACCGTATACTGTTATTGCTAAACAAAATATAGCTAAAACAAAAAATGCAACTGCAATGATTAATCCACGTTCGATGTGTGTTCGTTCATCCCATAAGTGTTTTTTAAGTGTCCCACCACATCGCTTCGTACATTCTTTACATGGTAAACACCTCAAAAATTAAAGCATAACTATAATTCCACTCATTAAACTATACAACCTAATTACAGCAAACCGTTAACGCACGCATTATGCCAAAATATTAATGCAAAGCAAAAATCTCGTATAACAAATTCCATTAAGAGCTGTGAACCAAATGAAAACCGTATTTTTGGTGTTAAAGTCCATTTGGTTCCAAAATACAATGAAAATAGAATGTCCTACGTGAGATTGTGAAACGAGGTTTTACTTCACACTAATGGTGGATTAAGAAATAAAATACTTTGGCTTTGTGTCGGTTCTTGTAACTCCAGCTGTTTCCTTAGAAGTTGTTGGAAGATCTCCCATAGTGTTCAGTCGTTGAAATAGTGTTGAAGACGATAAACACAATAAAAAAAATATTGATCAGACGAACAGATATCGACGGCTTAATTTTGTGCGGTTCAAATCTCCATGAATAAGAGCAGAAAAAATTGACACTCGATCATGTAGCGAAAGTGCAAAAGACATTGTCACACAAACAGTCGCCTTGTGTGATGTCTTTGCGATTCAAACGGATCTCGGTTCTTATTATTCAATTGATGATTCGAATAAAAAAAACAAAATTGTGACTGAATTTATAGTGATGTTAATGAGGGGCCAGAATTTTGAACAAAAAACTTACAGCAATATTACATTAAGGTCATAATGTTAAACTTGCATAACGGACAATGTTTCGAAAGAATATATTTGCATGGTCATATGTTGCAACGCAATCCTGAAAAGAAAAAAATAAATTGTAAATTTAACTGAAAATGATATCTATAAGCAAATCAACTTTAATAATTTATGAATATTTGACAAAATTGTCAACTACAACAAAAACTGCCATAAGTATCAATTTAATGTATAAGTATTTAATAAACCTGACCGTTAACAAATAGTTCCTCTCTATATTAAAAAATGAACATAAAATAAATCCTTGACAAATTAGATAAGGATTTTGTATAAAAATGAACTTTATCAAAAATCTCAATAACAAGTATCATTAGCATACACGCAAAGGTCATTTTAACAACTTTATATTAAATAGATTAGAAACTTTTCTGAATCTAACGCTACTATAATAACTAGCATTTGGTTTAACGATAGTTTACCATTCGAAACAAACAAACAAATAAATTAAGATACTTAATTTGGAACGGAAGTTGTCACGCAAAAAATGTTGATGACTGTAATTACTTACTATCAACAACCTTGGTGTGTAAAACAAACACATTTAAAATGATTATCAACTGGTTCCTGTTATAGTTATAGTACATAGGCCTATTGTACATACTGTAAACAGAATAAATGTATAAAACTTGTTCAATTAAAATTTATCACATTGGTTCGTTAATGAATCAATTTGTAGTTTTTGGTGACCGTTTATAAAGGCCTCATAACAAACAATTCTTTGTGATTGTGAGGCAATTCGAGCAATTGCATAACTGTGATGTCAACTTCTTGCTCAACCAATGAAAACTGGTTGAAAAAAAGATGACGTCAGAGCTGTCCACAAATTGTGCCAACCAAAAAATTGCCTGTGTCAGGAAGTCTTAATCTATGGAAACAGAACTATGAAACAATGATCCACTTAAAATGTGAAATTTTTTTTATTTATACTGAGAATAGTATATTGATATACTTATGCTGTATAATACAAAAAAAATACATAACAGAACAAATACATAAGTCATACTGTATACATAAAAATTTCAAAGGTTTTATATATGGTATAAAAAATATATACATTGCTGACAATCTCAACATGGCTGAAATATGCATTAGCAAAACAATACATTGATGAAGAATCGAAGTTCTTTGGAAGTTTGCCACAGAATTTGACGAAAACAAATTATGATGAGTAGAACAAATTTAAAGGTTGATTAAAGATCGAAGAAGCGGCGATAAAAGGTTGACATCGATAGCTATTTACACAAGAAATCTTTTATTTCCCATTATTTTACATTTAAAAATTAGGCGTTGAAAGAAAACACAAAAGAATCACATTGAACATGCTCAGTTTCACAAAGTGCGATCAAACAATTCGTGGACTAGTTGAATCGCATACTTTCTTTAAAGATCCATCATTCTGGATTTTCAACTTATCGGTACAATTTATTTTATTTTTTCATCATTAAAGTGGTATCGTGAAAGCATATAAATGTTGAAACTAACACCATCTGCATCGGTATCGTGACTGTAATTGAAGGGCTCGGAACAGTAACCTGTTAGCTCTAATTTTTTTGCCAAATGGTGGCTGCTTCATATCGTGTGCCGATTTTAAAGTTCGTTTATTGTTTACCTACCTTGTTATTATATGTTTTATCTGTGTTACTTACGTGTGATTTGAAAAAAATGGAACTGTTTGAAAATATTTTCTTTAAAATTTTAGCTGACTGGTTTCTGCACTGAGCCCTTCAAATTGTACATCTGCACTGGTATCTTTGTTTTAATGTAATTGCACATAATGCAATGCAAAATGCTCCTGGTGTGTTCGAATTAAAATTGTTCGTTTCACCACCTACCAATAAGAACATTTTTTTTCTGGGTTCATTGGAGATTCGGCAGAACATCCAAAATCAGCTGAGAATTCGGGTAAATTTGCCAACGGACCATTAATGCTGCATTAAAAAAATGATCATAATTCATCACAGTAGGCTTTTAGTTATCATCTTGAATTAATATACAGGCATCCCTTGTTTTTCGACGTTTCTTCACCATGCACTCAACGTGTGGTTTCTCTTTCGACCTATTTCGTCATGTTTCAACAACTTTGTTTGCTTTACTGTACTTTTGTGTATCGGGTATCCTGGCCAAGGGTTCTCAATATTATACTCGAAAAGCTAATACAGTATAATGAAAATTCTGAGTTTTGGATATAATAGCATCTTGAGGAGAGTCTTTCGAACGGTGCTATTTTCATTGACCTTCAAATTAATTCTTTACATAAATCGCATTGTTAAATTTTAAACAATGCGTCGTAGGTTAGTCATATTTAAAAAGTTGAGCCCATATAGTCAGAATCCACTGTTGTTTCATTTATTTCCAACAATCCAACTGAAAAAGAGAGTATTTAATAGTAGCGATTACAACACACCATTTGATGCAGCAGCTTCACTGCATAACAAAAGTTGTACGCAATGAAGCTGCTGCATGAACATGTTGTGTCGTAATTGCTATTACTGAATGGCTTTTGGTTTAGTTGGATTGTTAGAAATAAATCAAATGACAGTTGATTCTGACTATATGGGCTCTTGCCTACAACTTTCTAAATATGACTTGATACCTACAACGCATCGTTTAAAATTTAACAATGCATTTTTTTTTTAAATTTAATTTCAAAGTCAATGAAAATAGCACCATTCGAAAAACCTCAAAAAATGCTATAATATCCAAAACTCAAAATTATTATAATATTAGCTTTTCGAGTACCGGTATATAATTGGGAATCCTTTGCGGAGACGCCCGATATATGTATAGTGCTTTACATACATTTTTCAGGAGCCAAAATGCTGAAAAAAGCTTCAATTCTACATTTAAGCCGTTTGTGATTTTATTGCTCTGGTCCCTAACTTGTCGAATGAGCGAGGGACGCCTGTATCCCATAACAATCATTAACATTACTTTGCTTTGACTGCTGTGTATGAAGATGTTGTATCAGGATAATTTCCGCATATAAGCTAAACCAGAAAATACAACAATCAGTTAGTTTCAAGAAATATTTAAGTTCTAATACTGGGATGAGGGAATGAATACTCACACTAGATTCCATGATCCAGAACAGTTGATTAGGAGTGTAAAAAAGGCCAGGTAACAATGGTTCTTCGTCGTTGTCACTCACCCACCGTTGATAAGCCTGGTCAAATGAGTTACCCACAACATTCATTACTAGTTATCCACAATTTTTTTTAGTTATACACAGTTCATAATAATTTATTTGCTTGAACTATATCTTTTTTAATTACAATGATTTATTGAAAATGACACACAAAATAACGAAAATAATTTTACCTTATAAGCAAGTTTCACTGATTGTATGGTTTCAACACTGACCCCTTCAGTAGCCTGCATTAAAACACAGTTTCAATCATGTGCAACCTCCAAAAGTAAAATGTATCAAATCCTATAAAATAACTTACTCCAACCGCTGGGTTGTTAGCTAGATATTGGGCACAGCTTTCTCCATCGGGAGTAGCTTCTTCATGAAACAAGTTTTTTTCATGAACTAGATCATTAAAAAAATGGTAAATTAGGATACAGTAATAACTCACTTTATGGCGTTTTGCTTTGAATCACTTCGCTATTGTAGTACTTTTTTAAATTACATCCAATTACTAGTGAACAGACCGTCAAAAATGACGGAAAAACATTTTGTTTTCATTACACAATTCATTGATTTAACTCCACGTTGCTACATTTATTTATTTGTTTAACAACATTTGCTAGTTATTTTTAACTCATGTTGCTTTACAACATTCGGTGGAATAAAAAATAGTTTTACGAGCTTGATTTACTTGAGACATTTGAAACAACTAATGCACTTTATCATTTACTCTTTAAAATTAAATAGCCAACTCACTGCTAAATAAAGGATAGAGACTACATACGTGGTAATGATAAACATTTATCGTTGTGAGCATGCGTCCTTAACCACTTATATTTACTGAAAAGCAGAGAGAGGGGCAGCGTAATTTTCATGTGCATCATGGTCGCATGAAAAGTGACTCGTCTCATACCCCCTGAGGACACTTTCGTGTCGCCCGAAAGTGTATAAGTGCACTCGTTTGGAGTACGAACTATCCACCAAACCAAATTTCAGCTTCCTAGCTCTCCGAGTTTTCTCGCTACAGAATTTCTCACCAAGGCTATTATATAGTACGATAGGATAGAATTATCTAAGGCACTTGCTCTGTTCTTAAATCAGTTGTTCGTTTGACATCAAAGCTTATCTCCCGGTCCCTGTTGTGGCCTGGTGGTTAAGGTTACTCCTCTGGCGAGTTCGGATCCCGCTAAACCCATCTTGTTCGATCCAGTTTGAGGTCTGACACAACAGGGGCAGGTTTTCTCGAAGTACTCCCGTTTTCTTCTGCATTATAGAACCCCATTACATATTCTTCAGCATTCCGATATTTTCTGAAATAATGTCTGAGGACCAAAATGACACGGCCATATGGCCAGTCGGTGCTCTCGTTAAGAGTCCAAGTAGGTCTATCTACTTGCATCAAAGTTTATTTTATCCGTTGAACTTTCTATATGCATTAGCATTTTTGTGAATTTAATAAATGCTAGTACAAATATTCTTTTAAGCTTTTATACGCACTGGTTACCGAAAACAATCGCTGCATCTTTTCCAGGAGGTTTTGGCTCTACGCCGCATGATACCATGTTGTAACATACTGTATATAGCAAAGTGTCATATATGCAGGGAATGACTGTATAACATAACATGACAAACATGTGCAGTTCTTTCAGCTGTCTATTGAAATTATCAATTCATTGCAAATAAGTTTTCTCACAACACAACTCTCCCTCTTAACTCGTTTCAAGTTAAAGTTCTTTTGAGTATTACTTATATTTCATCACCATGCTCCCGATTAACAATGATCCTGAGTCCTTACATCATTAACGAGTCAAGTAATTGGCCTCAGATTATACTTTTACATAACATTTTGTTTGTCCCGTCTCAACTATTAAGAGTCTAGGAATTATACTTTGCTGTGTTTTTTGTGTATAAAAATAGTTTCACCTCAAAAAAAATGTTCATCACTAAAATAAAATTACTCACAAATCGTCAAAGCAGAAAGCAGACCATCTCCAATAATTCGTCCTATGGTGGCGAAGTTTGCGTACTGTGGTCGATCGGGGTGAAAACTTAAACCAACGAGTCTTGTAAATGGGATTTCTAAAAAAAAATATAACAAGAAGAAAAAAATAGATAAATTTACGATAAAACCTAATAACCGTGACTGGATTTTTTCTTGACAAAATTTGCCTTCTTGTCTCATTTATTTTCTTTTTCAAACTTACCGACTGAATTTAAAAGAGGTGGTCGCTGCGTAAAATGACGACCAAGGGTGATGGGGTATCGAATGAATCCCCAGCTGTATAAACAAAAATATTCGTTAATTAAAATAAATAACTTATGTTGTAATGATCTGGTTAATAGTGATTGACGGGAGTAGATTCTGTGAAACAAACATAGGTGCTTTTTTGTTAACTGTAAACCGGTCAAGACTTAGAAGTGGCTTTAAAACAAGTGTACTACAGGCATGAGTGATCGATCGTCGTGTGTTTTTAAAGCCCACTGGGTTTGGTTCATTATGGAGAGCTGAACAAACGCTCGAGTTTAAACGGACTAACCATAACTACCAACCGTAGTGGGCTGTGGAAACACACAACGATCGATCACATATGCTAGAACTAACCACGATTAGCAGCTTTACAGTTAACAGAAAAGTAACCAAATATAATATGAATTCAATTATAACTCACTGTGGAGAATTAAGCGAGTTAAAGTATTCCCTGTATCTGGCATGATGACTAAATTTGTTCATGATCAAGACATTGGAAAAATATTCGTCCTTGTAAAGTGTAAGCTGAATAAAAATTAATTTATATAGAGTATATAATATGCATGAAAATATTTGATACCATTTTAGACTTTTAAAGCAGTAGTTGTCACCGTTTCATAATATTTGTCAAGTTTGTCATCGTCCAACAGTTCATCAGGAAAAACAAAGTGGTCCATATTTTTTATCTGTGAAATAAACAAATTTAGTTAAATTTCCAACTTATCACCTGTATCACAAATATTAATAATGCCTACTTTTGTCAAAGCATCATCTCGATCTGAATCTGATAAACCTTGGTGGTAAAAAAGACTTTCGAGCAATTCATTTTTAACTCCTGTGAATACATCTTGTACCTAAATGAATAAAAAAATGTTGGTATTCTATTTCAGAGTAAGAAACCGAGTACAGTGCAGTAAAGCTGGATTTCAGTATGAGCGTCAATGCGACGCGTCGAGCGAGAAAGCTCGTTCGATGTTTTCAATGCTTGCCCCCTCCCCTCCCCATCAGCACGCACAAAACGGTCAAACGTATGTTTTCGCGCACATGAAGGGTCGATGTCTATGTGCGCGAAAATGCGCGCAATTGAGCGTTTTGATGACGTAAAAACCGCCCGTTCGCGCTCGACGGGCTAAATTAACGCTCACATAAAAATCCGGCTAAATAGCATAAATGGGACTTGTACCGGGACTTCCTGAGTACCGGTATGTTTTTGATGAAACGAATTACCTTTGCTTTAACTTCAGATGACAAATAACGGCGAATATAAACAGCAGCAGGAGCAACCATCTCCTCCCACACACGAGTTAAACACTGCAACCTCCTATTTATAAAATATATATTATTGAACACGCTTTTCTTTTTCAAAACTACTGAAATGTAGCGGTTTTATTGAATTTTTAAATTTGTTCTCGGTTTACAAACATTCGCTATAAACAAACGTCACAATTCACGCATTTGTCTTGTTACTTATTTTTCATCTTGTTTTATATTTATGTTGCACATTTTGTACTGTAGTTATGTTGCATTTAAGTCATGTCCACTTCCACGTAGTGACCCTGGAAACAACACCATGCCACTTGATAATTTAGTGGGCAGCTAACTGACCTCTGCAACCTACCATGAAATTTGCCCAAGACATCGTGCATTGTACCTCGCCTGGATTGGGATTACCAGGGCACGCCCCTAGAGGCTCCATCTGGGGGTAGAGCTCGCTTGCAGCGTCTGGTGGTCGTTTCGTCCTTCCCCGAAGAACGACCGGGTTCAGCCCAAACAATCAACGGGGAATCAGAGATGGGATCGCCACCTATCAATCTATGGGTGGTAGAGTTGCGCAATGACAAACTGCCATGAAGGGTGGACCAAACGTATTTCGACAATGGCACGCACTATTGGATATTGGTATCTGGAACGTTATGTCTGTGCATGGCAAGGAAACTGAACTGGTAGAGAGGCTACTAAATAGCGACTAGATATAGTCGGCGTCTCCGAAACCAAAGTAAAGGGAAATGCATGCAGAAGCTTGACCAGAGTGGAAGTATCTTTTACTTCGCAGTCCACTTCTCTGTACAAGCCCAAGTGGAAGTGAGAATACTCACAAGCGCCAAGTTCAAGTGACTGAATGGCTGAGCAAGTGGTTGAATGAATGCTGAGAAGCGAGAGGGTGACAGTGGTCAGGCTCAAGCTTGGGAGCGGACTCTGGCTTTCGTCCAGGTCTACGCACTAAACAACGAGCAGAAGTTTTTCTCCTCCCTGGATAACGTGGATCTGGCATTGGAAACAGTGCTCCACACTAATTCTATAATGCTTTTAGGGAACTTCAATGCTCACGTGGGGGTCGACGACCGGACGTGGAAGAGCGTGATTGGGATGAACGGCGACGCTTCACTCAAAACGAATGGCACTGTTCTTTGACTTTTCGTCCCTGAGTGGTTTCTCCACCACAAACACGTTCTTTTGGACATACACAAGTACACATGAGAACGTATGTCTTGTGGTCAAAGATCGCTGATCGATTTCTTTATCGCAGCAGCTAATCTTAGGTCCCATGTGATGGATGTTTGTGTGAATGGATGTTTGTGTGAAACCGAGCTGTCAACTGATCATCTCCTTGCCGGCTGCAAATCCCTCGAGCAACGATTCCAACCCTAAAGGTTCGTAAGACCTTCAGAATTCAGTGGGAAAAGCTGCAAGATGAAACTGTAGCTAAAATCTTTGCAGACAAAGTAGACCAAACATTTCTCAAATTCCATCAACTGAGTCCGACGTGGAAACTAAATAGTGCCTCCTAAAAACGGGAATCATCCGTGCTGCGGTTGACAGTTGCGGTTTGAAGCGTGTAGGCGGAATGTCAGACAGGCGTTGTAATCCTTGGTGGTCCAAGGAGCTACCGTAATTTTACGGAGCTCCCTTCTGGCTCCGTAATTTTAATTGTACTCCGCCAGGAGAGTATCGTGATTGGGAATGTTAGTGTGAGCCACCTGCTTTTCGCAGATCATCACACGATACTGGCATCCTCCCTGTCTGACCTTCAACACGCACTGAACAGATTTGCGCTCGAAAGTCAATCGGCCTCCATAAAAATCAACACTGTGTACCAGAACAATGCAAATACCAGAACAATGCACTCTAGAGTTCCATTGCCCCAAATGGAAAAGTTCAAGTATCACGGGGTATCTCATTCTCGAATGATGGGAAACTGGATGGGGAGCTCGACAGACAAATCAGAGCCGTTGGCTCAGTAGTACCGAGTCAGTTGTACCGAGGAGTCGTTTGCAAGAAGCAGCTGAGCTAGAAGCCTAAATTCTCGGTTTTCAAGTTGATACTCTTTCCAACCCTTACCTATGGTCATGAGCTTTGGGTAATAACCGAAATAACCAGATCGCGAGTACAAGCTGCCAAGAATCAGGTTCCTTCGTAGAATTGCAGGCCTCACGCTACTCGACAGAGTGCAGAGTTCAGCAATTCGGGAAGACCTCGGAGTCCAAACTTGTTCAAATAGAGAGATTCCAAATGAGATGGTTCGGTTATGTCCGGAGAATGCCTCCAGAGAAAATGTCACAACGGATCTAGGAATCACACCCAACCAGAAAAAGACCTATTGGATGACCAAGAACCAGATGACAAGATCAATTTCTCAAAGTTTGCGAGAGGGATTCTTTTGTGGATTCGGCCGGTATTTGTGCTGATCGGAAGAGCTGGAAGTATATCGTTCATGGGCTTACCCACCACCACGACCCTCACACACAAAGCGGGCGGTGAATAAATGAATGAATTTGTTTCATATAGTATAGGGTAAATTAGTTATACAAACCTCGGTGGTGTTTTTGCACAGTCATCTGTGTGTTCGTATTGTAATTTCAACTCATAGGCTTGAGCAGTCAAAAATTGTAAATTGTCCCGGACGACTCTCCACATCATGAAATTGGCTACTACGCTAATAAGAATAAGAAAAAATTCATACATATTTATTTTATTTAATTTTAAATAGCCCCCCCCCCCAAAGAAAAGTGCAAAACTTCAAGAGCAATTAAAATTTGCAGAAGCCCGGGAGGGGGCGTAAATATGGGAGTTTCCTGTACGTACAGTGCAATATATAATCAATATTAAAAGCCTACCTTGGCACTTCTTTATTCACCTCTGAAATAACGTTAGCGAAGTACTGAGTGTCATAAACAACTATTCGATCTCTAGTGTCGTCCCAGTTGAAGGGAAACAAATTCTTAAAATAAGATGCCCAATCAAACTGAAATGGGTATCATTGTCAAAATTAAAAGTTATAATTTCATAACCAAACGAAAATAAAAAATAAACAGCATGCACTTTAAATTTACATTTTTTATTTGCTTTTGCAAGATACCAATTGATTTTTTTTCGGCCTCTCTTCTTTCGCCCCCGTTATGGCTCTTCTAATGAACAAAAATGACACAATCAGACAGTTCCGTTTACAAAGCAAAAAACTAAGTCGGAATAAAGCAGAATTTTTTGTTACCGGAATTTTGAATAACTTGTATTCAAAGTCGAGCACTTTACGAAGTTCTAGTTCTACTTCAGTACGATTGGCATCGGAATGAAACAACATTGATACATTAACCATATAATGGAAGTAGTTAAGAACCCGACTATCATGGATAGGCCCGTCGGGAATTTCGGCTGTGAATTCTGTTGGTGTCTTCGTAAGTGTAGGAATCAACTAAAATTAAAGTTACATCAGAAAGTGTAATGGGTACATTGATACAGAATCTTGTAGCAAAATAATCGTTTCTCAAAAAAAAAAAAAAAATGGAACTTTTGGATTAAATGTCCATCCCGCTTGTGGCGCTAGCTGGTTTTTGGGATTTAAGACTTGGCGTGTATGATTGATCGTTGTGCGATCCTTGTGGCAAAAATTAACTTTGAAAAATGAAAAAATGGAATTCAGGTTTATTAATTAATGTCACTCGATTAGATTACTCCGTTTGTGAGCGGAAACCAACCTAACCTAGTGGCCTTCGTCATAAACACACTTCAATCGATTACGCAAGCCAAGGCAAGAAATCTTGGATGTGGCTAGCGCCACAAGTGGGTCAATCAACTGACTCAAGAAGAAAGAAAATTTAAAATTAACATTAAACTAATTTAATAGACACTCATTAAAGTTAAAAATAATGTCACATACTGAAATTGTTTTATAATTGAAAAGACTTACGATACCTCAAGAGTGTGATGTTGTTCATTTCCCGTCCGATATACGATCACGTCGAAAAACATGGATGAATTGAAGCCATGTGCTGCTAATTTGTTCAACATATCCCGCCAGTCAAAGATGTTTTCAGGCTTTTTTTTCAAACGTAACACAGGCCAGCCACCGATCTCGTCAAGCTTAGTTATCAGTGGGTCTAATCCCTGATTCTTAATCATGTCTGTAACAAGATATATTTTTAGTTATAAGTAGGTAGTTTACTGAATAAAGTTGAATTATTCAATACCTTCATTAACGCATGACTGAAAATATGTCTTGGCTTTCCATAGTGATTTAGGATCGGACGAATTGGTATTATCAAGAATATCTGAAAAATAATAATATTAATAATAATAATAATAATAATAAAAACAATAGCAGATTACAAAACAGAACAACTTTGTTTTGCAATTTTTACAAAACAAATTAATACAGGAAAACAATTAGTACATACTTTTTCCATTTTGTTTATTGATAACACAAAATCAAAAATTGGTGGAACGAAACAGTTTTCCACATTATGTTTACCATCTGTTGAAACTTTACACTGTCTAGAACTGCTTGTGTTTGTACATGTAGGTGGTTGGCGGCTCGTAAAAACATGTAATTATAAAGAACTAGAAGTATACCCGTGCTCTAGCACGGGAGCATGAACAACGCCTCGAGAATGTAACCCAATGAGCGGGGCTAAAGCGATTATCAATTTCATGACGTCTTGAGGACATCACCCGATCGGCGGAGCTGAAGAGTTTTATTTTATTTTATTTTCAAAAGGATACACCCCGTACGGGGTAAGATTACACTATATAGGGTCATTGAAGACTGTGTATAATATGTCGAAATAAACGTTTGTTAAAGTGTTTACATGCTGGTATACATAAAGCATTTGTACAATTTATGTTAGTTTTCCGAAGAGGGGGACAGAGAGAATTCCAGGAGGTTATAATATTAAATAGTTCATCACTTTTCTACCTCACACACACACACACACACACACATGCACGCATCACAAACGTGGGCTATTCTTACTGACATGACGACTCCTCAGGAGAAAGCTCCGTGGGATATAGAATCAAAATCAAGCACACTGGTACAACAAGTACCATGTACGGGTAGGTGTATATCGTCCACATCTTGTTCTATCTAAAACTTCTTTGCGTGATATTGACTCAATATCTTGTCTTATTGTTCAGCTTTGAACGCAATAAAGATTATATAATCTTCACAACGAATTGAGATTCTTGCTGAGGAGTCGCTTTTTAAAATAATTTTACCTTTTTTCCTACACGCACACCACTTATACGTAGTACAAACACGTGTGGCAAAACAACTTTCACAGATGGTGAACATAATGTGGAAAACTGTTTCATTCTACCTATTTTGTTTTTGGGTTATTACGAAACGAAACATCAAAGACAATTTATGTACACTACCCTGTATATTCTAAAAAAAAAATGAAACATACTCATAATTCGAGCATTAAAGACATCCTGGTTTATGGTAAACATATCGACACCTCTAGGATTAATTGGATTGTCATCTTCATCAATCGATACAAACGAATCTTGTAAAAGCTTGCTGCATGTAAATTCGTAGAAGTTGTCACATGGATCAAGCGTATCGTCCATTCGATTGAAAAGGTGTGAAGCTGAATATTATGTATTAATTGCATTAATCATATGGATAATTAATAAAAATAATTTTTATAAACTCACATACCAGTGGAGACACAATCTTTCGTCATACAAATATCACTGGACGCGATACTGTCATGAACTCTCGAATCTAATACTATAAAATAAATAAATACATTAATTGAATAAAACAGCTCGCAATCGTATTAACAGAAAACAAAATGTAGCAAGTATAACTTACCATACACTGTTATAGCTAAACAAAATACAGCTAATACGAAAATGGCAACTGCAATGATTAATCCACGTTCGAGGTGTGTGCGGTCGTCCCATAAGTGTTTTTTAAGTATCGCACCACATCTTCTCATACGTTCTTTACATGCCTGGCACCTGAAAAGTTGACACAATGTAAACATTATCTGTTTCACACAGTTCTTATATTGGTTCCTCTAATATATGTACAATCAAACTATATATGAAAAAAAAACCATTACTGTATTGAAATACAGGGTGTTCGTTAAATGTCTGACCAATTTTTAACTACAGATGATACACATAAAAAAAACATTCAAAAACGTCACATAAACATGGGTCCACAAAATGTTTTTTTTTTAAGATAACATAGGATGAAGTCAAACTGTTTTTCCATTATTTCCGGGATGTAGAAACAGTTTTTGGACCCATGTTCACATGGACTTTCTACATTGTTTTGATGAATAGCATCTGTGGTTGAAATTTGGCCACACTTTTTAGGAACAAACAACCACCCTGTATAGTAAGCAATCGTTGCACAGCAGAACCTCGTGTAACAAATGTTCTTTAACTTATGAAAACACTTAACACCATAGTGTTTAGGTCTGATGTAACCAATTTGGTTCAAAATGTTGTCCAGAATATTATCCCATAGTTTTATAGAATATCCCACATTGGCAAAACTGTGACACGAGGTTTTTCTTTGCAACATCGATGGCATTAAAAATAAATGCATACTTCGGCTCTTTGTCGATTCTTGAAACTGCGGGCATTTTCTTCGAAGTTGTTGGAAGATCTCCCATTGTGTTTTGTTTTCTTAAAATACCGTTATGATCTAACACAATAAATAATAACAAACAATGTAGTAATCAACAAGACGACAAATCAAACAGCTCAACTTTTAGTAGCTCATCCGAAATCCTATTGGATTAGAAAGTAGAAAAATTAACACTCGGAGCATGTAACAGATCTTCAAGACAGTGGCACAGAAAACATTTGTTTTGTGTGGTGTCTTTGCGATGGAAACGGATCTCCTTCCCATTATTCAATTAATGAACTGGAAGACAAAAAAAAGATGACTGAATTTGCAATGATGTTAATTGGAGAGCAGAATTTCTAATAATAAACTACATTGCATAAGGTCACAATGGTAAACTTGCATAACGGACGATGTTTCGAAAGAGTTTATTTCCATACATCGGGAGGTACGGAACAACGAACGTAATCAATATATCAATTAACATAAATTAATATAGCTATTCCCAAAGAAATTAATGTAAATGTAACCATGTTATATTTAATTTGCAACTCGTGAACGACAATAGAAGTGTTGTCGCTCTAAGGTCTTTTGACACACAATTTTTGAAGTGGCAAGTGGAGCAATTTAAGAATAATGACGACGCCAGCTTCTTGCCTAACTAATGAAAACTAGTTGACAAGAAGCTTAGGTCGTAGTTGTTTATAAATTGTTCGAATTGCCTAAACCAATATTTCGTGTCAGGAT
Source organism: Cryptops parisi (assembly GCA_034695005.1). Lineage (NCBI taxonomy): Eukaryota > Metazoa > Arthropoda > Chilopoda > Scolopendromorpha > Cryptopidae > Cryptops > Cryptops parisi. The sequence continues at coordinate 24,709 of JAQIWH010000129.1, forward strand.
GCTTTTATAAATACGATACAGATTAAAAAAGTATTCGGTATTGTATAAAAATAGTTAGTATATTGCCATACATAAATTGAATTATTTTTAATATTTTAAAATTAATTAATTAAATAAAATGCATCAATATAAAATGCACATTAGTAAATTGATATAAAATAACATCGTATTAAAGCATATACATAGTAATAATTCTATATTTGAAAATATTAATAAAAATATCTACAGTACTGTAACATGTACAGTACATTATCTACTGTAAGTTTTATCTGTTCTGAAGATGCTTCGCCAATGTTGCAGACATTTTTTTTTATTAAAAATGAAATAAAAAACCAAACTAGTTGACATTATTAGGTAATTTGAAACGGAAAGTACACTTGAGTGAAAAAAAATGATGATTATTACTTACTATCAACATCCTTGATGTACAAAACAAACATTTCAATTGCAGACTAAAATGATGACCCTGTTATTTGCAGTTACTGTTGTTCCAACTACAGTTGTCAAGCTATTATTAGATAAAGAAAACATATGAAATAGAACATACTGTATGTCCGAATATTATCTTTACAACTTGTATTCATTTAGTATTAAAGCTGTAAATATTTTTTTGGACACCCTTTACGGAAAACATAAGATTATGAATATAATGAAAAACAATTTGTTTCATATCATATTTTATAAAAAGAAAACTATTAAGCAGTACTTCACTAAGGATTGTCTAATTGTTGGTAAAAATTTAAATATAAGAAAAATAACAATTTTTTAATATGCAGGTCCAAAAACTATCTGTAATATGGATGAAACTTGCAAAGATAATTTTCGGACAACCCATACATATGATGAAGGAAAAATAACGAATTTTAGACATTATTGATACTTCCACATTACCTTGCTAAAATTTTCACCCGTCACGAAGGATATTTATTATTCCAACTTAACGTTAATCACATACTCATATGTTTAAAAACACATACCCATATTATATCATAGACTGAAAAGTAACAACTCTTTAGTCTATGCCCATATGTCCAAGAAGTAGGTCAAAGGATCAGGTCCAAGCGAGAGATCCAAGCAGCTGGTTCCAAGCAGGAGGTCCAAGGATTAGGTTTAAAGAGTAAATCCAAGCAGGTGGTCCAAGCAAGAGTTTCAAACAGCAGCTTCAAAAATACAAAGCAAGGAGTCTAAAGAATAGATGCAAGTATTGAGTCTACACAGGAGGTCGTGCTTTATGTCTAAGCAAAAGTTCGAAGACTAGCTATCAAGCAGAAGGTTAAACGATTACATCCAGAGATTAGGTCCAAGCACGAAATCCAAGGGGAGGTTCAAGGAGAAGGTCCATGGATCAGGTCCAAGCACGAGATTCAAGTTGAAGATCGCAACTGCAGTCTGAACAGCAGGTCCGTGAAGAAGGTGGTAGATATTTCAAACACTTGTAAACAAGCCTGAATGCCGAACCTTGTTATATCAATTCATTTGTTTTCATGTCAAAAAACTAACGTTTCCTTAAAAGTAGACGTTATTAAGAAATGTTTAGGTGAAAGTTGTCATTTTTTTACAATACCTTTCTATCAATAGCCCATTGCCGATTTGAAATTTCAAACTTTTCACCATATTTCCGGTTTGCCCTAATGTAGTGTCATACAGGAGGTATAAACTAAAACACGTTATTAAAAAAAGCAACTTGGTTTTTTAGTACAACCATTTATCTTTCGTGGGGTCAAGTTCATGTTGCAATTTTTGGAATTAGCATGACATCGATCTGTCAAACTTTAATGGCATCGAATGCCAACGGACTATGTCTGTGTCAAATTTCATCTTTCTGGAATATCGGGAGTAGGTTGAGTTATATAGCAAGTAACCTAACCTGACCGGACCATTCACCTTGCTATCACAGTTGGGTCTTATTTAATTAATATACAGTCATTTCCCGTTTTTCGACGCATTTTTAATCATCTTCAAATCATCATAACCAGCCGCACGTTCAACGTGTAGTTCTCTTTATCGACCTATTCCGTAATGTGTCCACAACATGTTTGTTCAGTTTACTGTACTTTTATAGACTGTATATAAATATATACACAACACCTCTGGAATTAATCGTGTTGTCATCATCGTCAACTGATATTAACCAATGTTGTCAAATCTTGCTGCGTGTAGATTCTTAAAAGTTTTCGCATGGATCAAGAGTATTGTTCATTCGATTGAAAAAATGTGAAGCTGAATGAATTAATTGAATTAAAATATGGATGATCAATAAAAAAGTCATTTTCATTATCTCAAATACCAGTAGAGATACAATCTTATGTCAAAAAAATATCGTCGGGGGTTATACTATCATGAACCCTTGAATCTAACACTACAAAAAAAACGACTTACATAAATTAAATAAAACACTGTAATCATGAAACAAAAAAAAGTATAAGTTACCATAACATGCTATAATACACAAACAAAATATAGTTAAAGCAAAGATTGCGACTGTAATGATTAATTCACGTTCGATGTGTGTACGTTTATCCCATTAAGTGTCTCGTAAGTGTCGCACGACATCCTCTCATACGTTCTTTACATGCCTGACGCCTAAAACACATAACATCTATTACACTGAAGGGGGTTTTACACGTCAAACTTTTTTAATCATATTCCAATCGAACTTTTTCTGACGTCATACATCCAGGCGCATTTCAGTACTTTTGTTGTGTTTCGTTGTTTGACCAATGCGCCCGAACGTGTGACGTATGACGTTAGAAAAACAGTTGGAATCGATGGAATTTGGTTGAAAAAGTTTAACGCATAAAATGGGCTTAATATACGATTGTAAGAAAAAAGTCAAAAAATCAAAAGTTAAAAACCAAGAAAAAAAGTTTCAAAAAGACGTTAAAACAAGATAAAAAGTCAAAACAAAGAAGTCCAACATAAATAAAAGATAAAAGTCCAAAATTGTTTTTTTTGACGTCTTATTTTTCCTTATTCTTGTTTCTGACTTTAGTCCCATTGACTTTTTTGCCTACAATCTAACATACACTTCAATTACGAATTGAATTAGACCTATGAAACAATTAAAACCATAAAGTTTTGGATTTATGTACCCAGTTCGGTCCATAATATTATCCATATAGGAGATATGAATTGGCAAAACTCTAACACATAAATGTTCTAGCATAGAAAATGTATACTTTGGAACGGTTCTTGAAACGGCGGGAAAGTTTTTCGAAGTTGCTGAAAGATCTTCCATTGTCTTTTTTGTGCTTGAAATAACGTTATGATTTAACACAATAAAAATGCAATTAACGAGACGACAAAATCAAACCTAAATTTTTAGTAACTCGTACGAAACCCTATTGAAAAACCCTTTTACACTTGAGCGTGTAACAAATCTTCAAGACAGTAACACAGAAAACATTTGCCTTGTGTGATGTCTTTTGCGATGGAAATCGATTTCCTTCCACCAATTTAATTAATGGAACATGCATTAATGTGTAGTTGTTGAAAACTAGTTAAAAATGTTTCTAAATTAAATGTTAAAAATTGGAAAAGTGATCGCTAAAATGAAGTAGAACGGTCGTTTAATGGAAGTTTTTTAAATGTTAAATCGATGAGCTAGAATTCCGATCCAGACAAAAACAATCACTGTTGGACATGGTCGCTTAATAGAGGTGATCGTTAATAGAGGTTTCACTGTATATTAATGCTGTTAAGTTTTATCTGTGCTAAAGATGCTTTGCCAATGTTCCAAGTTCCAAACAAGATTTTTTTTTTCCATTTAAAACCGAATAAAAAAACAAAAACAAATTGAGATAAGGAGGTAATTGAAAACGGAAAGTAAGTACACTGTAGCCACAAAAAAAAAAGTTGATGATGGTTATTACTCACTATCAACATCCTTGGTGTGTAAAAACCTTTCAATTGCAGAGGAAAATGGTGTCCAACTTGATCCTGTTATTTGCAGTTGCCATTGTTTCAACTACACTTGCACATGCTAGTAATAGATACAGAAAAGGTATGAAACATAACACAATATATAGGGTGTCCGAAAATTATCTTTACAACTTACATTCATTTAGTATTAAATTTATAAGAATTTTTTTCGGACACTTAATATTTATGTTTACATAGAATATTATCAATAAAATAAACTTTTTTTTTTATTTTTTATTTTATAGTTCATGAAAACAACAACACTATTAAGCAGTGTTTCACTAAGGATTGTATCATTGCTGGTAAAAAAATTGATTGATATATAATTATTATAATAATAATAATTATTTTGATATACATCTGTGCAACTGTAAGCCTCATTTTACACGTCAAACTTTTTCAATCAAATTTCAACTAATTTTCTGACGTCATACACACATCCGGGCGCGTTTCAGTGCTTTTGTTGTGTTTCATTGTTACAAAAAACGCGCCCGGGCGTTTGTATGACGTCAGAAAAAGTTGGAATCGATGGAATTTGATTGAAAAAGTTTGACATGTGAACTAACTTTTATATAAATTGGAGCAAAGTTACGAAGATAATTTTTAGTCACCCTATAATAGCAGGCAATATAAAAATTAATCATTTTTTTTCTCTTATAGCGGGGACACTTTTAGATACTATTGACACTTCCATATCACCTTGCAAAAATTTCTACGATTTTGTTTGCAATAATTACGTAGAACAAGTACCGCTTCTAGAAGACTTGGAAAAAAATTTGTACACCACCCGTCACGAAGAATACTTAGCAGAGCTTAACGGTAATCGGAACGTTGAAAAACACATAATACCCCGATAGTTGTTACAAAACTTAAAAAAAAAACACATTACAATTGTTTTTTAATGTTGAAAACATTTAAGCTCTCGCCCCCTAAAAAAACGAATTGCAGAATTGGGCTAGAGTAAAAAAGCAAATGTCTCAAAAAAATGGTTTTTGGTAAAGTAAGAAAGATCACATTCTTTATGTCATCATCACTCATAGGACCAGAAAAAAATCACAATAAACGACTGAGATGTTTTCAACATAACCATGAAAGTGCTAATTGGACTCACTCGTTTTTGTGGTTTTCGATTTGTCGTTAACAGTGATTTTAAGCAGTGATCCCACCGAAAATGAACGAGCCGACCACATTAAACTCAAACAAGCATACATAGCATGTTTGACTGACAGTAAGTAGTATGTAGCAGTTACTTGTAGTATCTAGTAAGTCTTAGTTTATATCCAAAAAAGTACAGTATAAGACTTCCAATTAGCCCTCATACCTGTAGAGAATGTATGATCATAGTTGTAGCACAAGTATACAAAGTATATATACAGCTGAACACTAACAAAGAATGTTAAGTTTTAAAATATTTGTAGGTGTTGAAGACCAAATCCAATTGTTATCCGAATTTTTGGACAGAATTGGCGGATGGCCGTTGATGCTCGGTGATGAATGGAACAATACTAACTTCAACTGGCTGGAAATGTCTTATAAGGCGATCCATTACGGTCTTCTAGATGCTGCAGTTATAGCGCCGTCGAAAAGGACGAAAGAATCGCGAACAAAGGTCTCTAGTACTGTAGTTGAAACATGAATAATGAACATTCAACTAAAACCTTTCTTGCAGTTTGCGTTAGAGATCAACTCGGCAGCGAACAAAGTCATCTTACAACTTCACAATTCGGATCGTTTCGATAAATCGTCCAGTTTTGTGGACGAGTTGGTCCAGCAAATGGGAATCGAGAGAAATATAAGCAAAGACCTGCAACAGATTTATTCGTTCGCCAAGACCGTTGATGAAGTAATAATAAACGTTGAAGAATGTCCATGTGCGCGAAAACGCGCGCGTTTGAGAGTTTAGCGCGTTTTGATGAGAAAAAAAGAACATCAAGCATTCGCGCTCGACACGCCGCATTAACGCTCACATGGAAATCCAGCTTTAGTATTAACAGATATTCTCATTGTCGATTGTTCAATAATCCATTGTGTTCTTTGTAGACCATAGAACATGACAGCGATAAAACGAACATTATGACCGTAACCAGTTTAGAAGGAACATTACCTATGGTATTAATTTTTAGTCAAACCACCATATTACATACAGAAATACCGTTTATGACATTTATAAACGTTCATGCCAGGTGAACTGGAGAAGATTTTTGAAACGAGTTTACAGAACAACAGTGAACGACCAAGACAGCGTTTGGATTCCGTCTTTCGGACAGTTCAAAGAATTGGCAACATTAATGGAAACTACAGATAACAGGTTTTCTATTTTGAGTTGACAAATGCAAAAATCTATCCTATACCATTGACCTTTGAGTTTTCGGTTTCAGAGTTCTCGCCAACTGGTTCATGACAAAAATCGTTATCACGATGTTTCTCAACAACATTTTCCCACCGGAAATCAAAGAATTATTGAAACCAGCAGAAGTAGACGATATTTATCAGGCATCGAGGAAAGTGTTCAATAACGTGTATACAACTATTTTTACGCAGAGGCCTTCAGTGTATTATCAAAATGGCAGTACAGTAAAGCTTCCAACGCGTTAATAACCCGTTACTAACAACAAACCGCGTTATGTTAACACACACAGAATTAGATGTGAACAAAAGAGCTAGGACTAAAAATTAGCACAAAACGGAAATGAATACATAAACACACAATGCATCATGTCAAAACAACAAAACATACACACAATAAAAAACATTAGTGAAACACCAAAAAAGATCACTTGAATTACTGTATAATCAATCTTGATTAATAATGATAAGCTTCGTTTCATATAAAATTTTGACATTACAGAGTTCGTTATTGTTTGCATTTCGCATATAACTTGTCACCGGTAATGGTTCGAAAGATGCATTCGACGAAATATTTCACCCCTGAAGATAAACATGAAGTATTATAACCATTTTCAAAACATATATATATTAAAAAAATAATTAATTTTAAAAAAGTTACAAATTAAGATTCCACGTTTCAGGTTAAACAAATGGAAGCCTACGTGCGTGTAGAACTTCGCAAACTGATAGAGAACGGATTCATCTTCGGTGAAGATTATGCTAACGTGTCAGCTAGATTACTAAAGGTCAAGATAGATTAATTAATTAATTAATTAATACCCTGATTTTATCATTACCAAAATTTTTGGACTATATATTTTTTATGTTATATTTTTTCAGCCTGAAAATGCATTAGATGGAATCGACATCCTCGATGCTTCATACCCAGATACAAACGAGTTATCGGATGTACGTTACACGATGCGGTACGTTTGTTTGTAAGTGCGTTTTACAATATTGCAAATAAGTGGTTTGTTACAGGTGACTATCAATGCCCAACATCATTTACCGAATGCTCTGCTTCTTGGCACTTTGCAATATAAGAAAGCATCTCGAAGCGGCAAATTCGTCCGACAGTAAGTTTAACTCGTTACTACATAACAAAGAAAACTTCAGTTTCATATGGAAATGACATGAAATGAAGTTTTGAGATGTTATGTGGTTATGTCTCAAAGGTTCAAATTTCCATCGATCCCAACTGTTTTTCCTGACGTCATGCACACGCCCGAGCGCGCGTTTTCGTGCTTTTATGTTATGTTTCGTTGTTTGACGCAAAGCACGAAATCGCGCCCAGACGTGTGATGACGTCAGAAAAACAGTTGGGATCGACGAAAATTTGATTGAACAAAAAAAGTTTGAACTCGTATAACACTATTATTTTAGAGACCAAGAGATGTTTTCTTTATTCTTTGAGCATCCAGTTTTCCAAATGGACTTTGCAACCAACAAATCCATATTATGTAAGTCGATTTCTTAAAAATTGTAAATTTCTGATTATATTTAATTATTATTTTTTTTTAAATAAAAATTTTCTTTTTTCAACCCTTTCCAGACATTCCCGCTTCGGTTCTCCGCGGTTTATTTTTCTCCAAAAATAGACCTAAATATTTGAACTACGGCATGCTAGGTTTTAGCATCGCCCAACGAATGTTCGACAAACTCGATACGAATGGTTTAAATTTGTTTCTACTATTTTTACCAATACCAATTCTAACAAAAAACTAAAATTTTTAAATTAATTTTTGTGTTCCTATTTCAGAATTTGTAGATAATGTTAAACAGCATCAACTGTGTCTTCAAAACATCACTTACGAACAAAAAACAAGGGTAAATGCAAAACCTACGATTCAGCCGTCTGAAGCCAAAGTGAACTAAGTACACATTTTCGTGTTTGGTTATTACCATAACACATAACCACTGCTAGATTATACTGCCGATGATAACTAACGTCCGTTGTTCACATAAACGTCACGCGAGACAAAATAGTCTATGACTGAGCATAAATTTTAATGCTGAAGTTGATTCTGATTTCTCAAAAAATGAAAAATGTCAATTAATTCTTATTGGCTTTAGACGGATCAATTATCCTTTTTTTTTTCGATATTAATTGCACACAAGATACATGGTAGTAATCTTTCAGGCGACGCTACGCAAATACATCACTACAATTGCCAATGATCAATGGGGACTTCATTTAGCGTATGCCGTGAGTTTAGCATCAATATGTCAATATCACAGTAGAAATTAAGTCAAAGAAACAAAAGTCAAAAACAAGAAAAAGGTAGAACAAAAAGGTCCAAAAAAAGACGTAAAAAATTACAGTACAAAAATAATAAAAATCAAAACAAAGAAGTCCAAAGCCCCATGTCTTTTTGATATTTTCCCTCTCATATTTTTGTTTTTGACTTTTATTCCTTTGACTTTGTTTCCTACAATCTTACAGTAGTACCCCACTCGCATGGTGAGTCAGGTTCCATACCCTTATGTTATGCAAAAAAAAAAAGTAGCCTTTTCCCACTTGCAAATGATATATAAGCCTAATGCTGTATTATGTTTACAATACCATGTGAGCCATAGAACTACGCCTTAAATAACCGATACAAAAGTTGAATTCCAGTTATCCAGAGTAACTGGTGATTATACTACTATTACCACTACTACTGTATGATGTGAAAACTGAATATACAAAACTTACTTTCAACTAGTAGCTCTCTAGTGAAGTACACCTCAATCCATTAGCATTCCAAGTGAAAAGATTTGTTTAATAGTGTTTTTTATAAAATTTATAATATATGCAATTACAAAAAGTGGATATTAAAAAAAAAATTCGTAATCTTTATTTTTTATTTTAATTTTTAACATTATACATCAACTTTGGAGAATCGACACAATAACGAGGAAACAATTGTATAATCGACTTTTCGCTTAATTTTTAATTTATGCAATCACAAAACGGTGGTTATTGAAAATAAAATGTCGCAAATGCAAGGGTGATCACTGCAAAATAGCAATATGACATCCAAATGATACTATAATACTACACATCATTGTACAAATATTCTATGCTGTAAAATATTAATACTTCACATTCGACATCAGTAATTTAGGTACTTTTTTGTTATAGCCAGACCCGTCTGATGTTGCTATTTGCTTGTACTTGGTGAAGAGTTTATTTTGCTGGTTAGGTTAAGAAAACAAAACAATATTATACATTTAATACGCTTCTTTGTTTTTTTCCACACTAACCTGCAAAATAAACCCAAACAAATTAAACCAAGTACAAAGCAAATAGCAACATCAGACGGGCCTGATTATAACAGGAAAGTATTGTAATTTACAGTACTTGTCCTCAACTTAGATTCCCCCGCCACCCCAACTGCCTGATTTTTAGTGGGTAGCATAAAAAGTACCATATGAAAATGTTAAATTACCCAGTTGAAATACAAGCACAGTAACATAAAAAGCTAAAGTAAAAATTACACAGCATCAGTTGTAGTGAAAGAAGCTATACTAAATAACCCCCCCCCCTATCTTTTTTTTTACAACATAAGCTTTTCTATTTAATGCAGATTGTAGTGCTTTCCTGCCGAGCACAACGTATTGCTGCAGCCTCGTCAGGCTTTTCAGCATAACATAACGCATTGCTACAGCTTTTGAAAGTTTTCCAGCATAACACAGCGCATTGCTACATAATTTAGAACAGGGGTTCCCAAACTTTTGTGGACCGCGACCCACCTTTATAAAATGAAAAATATCGACACCCATGTGAAATAAAAATATTTTTTTAGACAGCACAAAGTTTTCTCATTCGTAACTGTGTCCCTTTCTGGTTGCCAGACATAACGGACTTGCCCGTTTCACAGTTCAAGGAAGCCGAACATGTCATAAATAGCGCAAAAAGCCAGAGCACCATCAAAGCAGGGTACTATATATTAAGACACAAAAAATTAATATATATATATTTACTTAGGCTTACAAACAAGCAGCTCACTGGGTGGGTCCAGAGCCAACTCTTCCAGGAATGGACATGACGGCTAAACAATTGTTCTGGATCAGCTACGCGATGGTCTGCCAAATCTGAAAATTTAACATTAACATTAAATTTATAAAACAGAATAATAAAATAAAATTAACGATTTTCAGTCCTTGTGCCAAACGTACGAAGATGAGGAAATTGCCAACATCGATATCATACTGGGCCAATCAAGGTATGAATTGCACGATTTATCAAAGAAAATATTGCTGCATTACAAAACTAGCTATATGCGTCAAAACTAGCGTCAACAATGACGGAGACATTTTAGACATGTTCAGAGCAGGATCTGCGAAAAAACATTTTCGGTGACATAGATCAAGCAAATTAGTTAAATTGTAATAAACTGATAATAATTGTATTACTCATTTTAATATTACAGGGTGATGCACACGATACCCAATCTACCTCAGTTCGCTGAAGACTTCAAATGTCCAGCTGGATCACCAATGAACAGTGGCGATAAATGCTTGCTCCCAATATGAACCAAACTATAAAACGAAATATTTCACTTATTAAAATGAAAAACCTACATCTTGTATTCCATCCTAGTTTCATTGGACTGTTGGTGCAATGTAATACAAACCCGCAATCGATTATGCTTAAAAATAAGAAAGTCAACTTTATTTACATTTTTTGTTGTTTTTTTTTGGAGATATAGTAAACAAAAATGGTATGCCACAAACACATTTTAATTTATTTACGCAAATAAGTATAGAATACTTGGAAAAACAAAAAGCAACAATTATTTATACAAATAGGCAAAGAATAATTCGTCTTCTAGCAAACTCTGCCAGTTCTTCGAAAAATATAATTTTCGTTCAAGTTTTTTTTTTGTCACACTAGGAATATGCCTAGCGTTTGGTTTGTTTTTTTTCCATGGTAAAACATATGATACACTTATTAGAAAAACAATTGACCAGTACATCTTGGAGAATCAAAACAAAAAATAAAAATTCTCGACACATGCAACTGAAAATCGAAGTAATAGGTGAGCAGAACGGAAGGTCACCATGTTGTTATTGCGATAGAAAAATTATCCTCGGAACCTAAAAAAACAAAACGTATCGGTGACGGAATCATGTATAAAAACTCTATTGATATTTTTAGTAGCCACTTTTTATTATCTCGACTTTCAACACAAGACGTTCTAAACGAAGCCCACCGAGAACAACGATGCACGCATCATGAATTTGAATAGTTTTGGTGGACAGGCTGCAAGTGTTACGTTGACATTCGACATCACTTTTCAAGTTTCACGCTGCCATGTGGGACTAATTCTCTGGGATTGATATTTTTCAACAAACTATAAAAAACGTTCGTTGGCATTTCTCATCTCGCCACACTGAATTTGTGTTTACTTTCGGTACCATTCTATTGGTAGGATTTTCTCTACATCCAATAAAATTAAAACAAAAAACAAAACAAAAAACCCACTGATTCAGATTAAAATCGTAGGCAATGGAAAAACAAAGACGCACTATTAACAAAAAATGCGTAAAAACAAAACAAAAAATAACTCAAAAAACAGAAGAAATAAAACTACGAATTACTGTAGCAGAATCGTTTGTACTTGTAAAAAAAAAAAAAAAAAAAAAATTAGAGCATAATAATAATATTAAATTCCTAATTGCCTATTGCAGTATAATCATCATCATCCTACCGACAACTGTTTAAAATTGTTCCACTGGGTTCCGATATCATTTTTATTGATAATTCAATCGACAGGATCAAATGATGGTCGTCACAGTTGACATCATCATGCCATTGCCCAAAAAAATAAACCGAGCGGAAAGCGCCAAAAAGCGGACAAAAACCAAAGTGAAGAAAAAACAAAACAATTCTTGATTTTTCTTTCTTCGCTATCCGCTCCATCCGTTAAGACAGGTGGAAGGAATGTTGACCCTCCTGGGCAGCTATCCTTAACTTCTCACGCATGACATCCAAGTTCGAGTAATCAGGTAGCTTCAGATAATTGACACATGTCATCACAGAAGGCAAAAAGTCGTCAACGTTATCACTGGGTTCGAATGTTTTCCTGACAATTGTCAGAGGAGGTGAAAGACTTTTGAAACCTGAACCAGACAAAAAAAAAAAAAAATTAGTTACGACAAAAATATTGCTATTTTTAAAGATGTCATTTGTCAACAACAAACGAATAAAACTATTTTTAATCATTCCTACAAGTGACTTTTTTTTTAAAAAAAAGAAGCCAAACTGAATAGCAGTTTACAAAATCATTCCGACATCTGGAAACCTCAAATTAAGCTGACAGTTGTCACCGTGTATTTGACTGATATGCCAACTACCGAATTTAAACCAAGATACAAAAAGAAAAAATATACAAAATACGAAACACTTACCGCCAACAGGTAATCGAGGAGAGCCAGTCACAAATTGCAAAAATTGTCTTTGCTCTTCTCGGCTGTATCCACTCAGGATATCAAAAAGAAACTTCACGGCTCGGCTGTCGTGTGTGTAGCCATGGTCCGGCCTACAGCATTCCATCAAACTCTTGATATCCCAAGATTCCGAACTACTGCCGCAAAACAGCTGCTCCAACTGATCAAAACAACAAAACCATGAGCATCTGCACTAACCTAAAAAAAATATAGTCAGTACTTCAAAAAATGAAACATACCTCTTCCGGATAAAACATCTGCAGATGAGACAACGGGAAAACAGATTCAAAGCCTTCACGAAATGACTCCATCTGTTTAGAAACCCCCTCCACCAATGTCCAGTGCACCACAAGCTAAACAAAAAAAAGCGATTATTTTTAACTAATAATTACACAAAAAAAAAAACCCACAAGCTTGCCACCTACCTTAATGTAATCATCTAAATTGTGCACCGAGACAACCAAGTCTTTCCCTCCTTTGCGCAATTCGATATGTGGGAAACCAGGAAGCGTGAAGTCAAATTGCAAATCTTCTATGGAACAACCATCCATCGTCAGCTTCTCGATGTTTTCTTTAACATTCAAGACCTGCACGACAAATGTTCAGCAAAACACCATGAATGCACAAATAAAAAGGTCATACAATAACCACATAAAATAAATAAATAAATAAAAACAACTACATACCACTTCTTGTTTAGACAGACAAATCATGCGTTTCTGGCGCACAACATCCTCCAGTTTGTACAATGTTTTGGCAATAGCAGGTGCGACGTTTTTCAGGTCCGCTGACCTTATGCTGGCCTCTTGACCCAACATCCAACGATAAAAAACAGGACTTAGAGATAAATCCAACTAGAAACAAAACAAAATAAGACAACCCTTAACATTGAAATCAAAATACACAGTTTGACCAAAAAAAATAATAAATAAATAAATAAAATAAAACTTATCCTACCATGCGAGAATCCATTAACGCCTTAGCCATAAATTTTCCTAAAAACTTGAATTTACTGCGGATCTTAGTGACGTGGCCTACTTTTGTGCTCCTTCCCAAAGGAGAGGGGAACAAACCACATGATGAATGAACGTACTCTGTTCCTGTATCTGAAACAAAAAAACTTGATGGTTCAAACAAAAAAAACAAAACTCCCTCCAGGAGAAATATATTCAGAAATATAAATAAATAAATCATACCTTTTCCCTCTTGAACACGGACACTTTCACCTCTCCAAAGTTCAAGCTCCGACTTCTGCAATTCTCTGGACACTAAGGCGTAAAATTCTAAGGTAGGACCTAGACCCGTTCCAACCTAGTAAAACAAATTAACCACCACAACATGAATGATAGTTACCATTAAATGATATCAAATGACCTAGTTCAAAACCTACTTCATTTTCATACTGCACTTCCAGCAATGCTTTAGAACTGCCCAAGTCCTGCATCACTATTTCCGCTTGTTTCAGCAGATCATCCCGAGATACAGTGCGCTGAAATTGCAAACAGCACACACATAAGCTTACATACTATTGATCCTTCCAAAAATACAGGGAGAGCTAAAATTCGAACCTCAATTACAAAAAACAAAGATTTAACAAAATTAAATAAAATATCTTAAATACATGTCTCCCCAAATTTTGGCACAAAAACGCTATAAGGAACGTCATTGCTTCCTAAGGGGCGATCCCAATTGTGTTATCCTCTAATGGCACTCTTAGGTTTATTATGAAACGTAGAGCGTGGCGGAAACTTAGAGGATGAGACCAGGCACTATAAGGAAAAAAAAAACCAATTCTCCTACCTTTCTTCTGTCGAGCCTGGGAGTGACACGCTCACTGCTGTCGGAACTACTGAGTTCAGGTATGGAGTCTATTAGCCGTTGCATAGCTCTATCACGATCAAAAGATGTGGCATAAAACAACATTTGCCTTGTATCAAATGGGAACAAAAATGGGCTGCAACAAAAAATAAATAAATTGTTAAAGGGCTGACACTTATTAGCATGAGTTATCAACGCTGAAAGAATCGATACACATACCAGCTATAAGCAATTTGTGATAACCAAGTGGGAAGATTTCCAGTCATGATCACGAGGGGGTCTTGCAACTGCCTGTTAGCTTTGGCTGTTAGCTTCGAGTTGACAAACTCTTGTTGCAATAGAATGGGGCAATAGGTACTTAACTGGAAAGAAGAAGAAAAAACCCATTGTTGGTTTAAACAAACAAATAAAAATGAAAATGGGGTGGGACATGAAGCTGAACACATAAAACTTACATTATAGACTGTTCCCCAGTAGCGGTTGAGAGTATGTAAAACCCTGAGCAAGTTAATGACTTCCAATGAAGCATCCTGGACGGTGACAGCTTCAGGCAGAGTGGGAGTCAAATAGGGCTGGAGGGCCGATGCCGTTTCTGGAACCAATCCTTCTGAAATAGTGAAACCTTGAATGAATCCAAATTCTTGCCAATCCCACACACTCCAGATTACATGCTGAAGTCAATCAGCTCAAGAATGGCTCCAAATAACAAATTTTCATTTCATCGTAACACACTAACAAACATTTACAACGCATTAAAAAAAAAAAAAAATAATTTAGAGCTAGTTTTCAAAATATTTGTATCCTCAAGCTACGGCACAAAGACACCATTTAAAATAAATGTCCAAGCTTCCTATGAGGATTTCTTTTCAATATCATCCCTTGTAAGGCACTGTAGACTGCATGATGTTCAGATAAACAGCGTGGCAAAGGATGCAAAATGGAAAAATAATAAGAGTTCACGCTTACCATTCCACAACTCGTCTCTCTTTTTGGGCGAAACTTTACTGGTGCCGCTGCCCTTCCCCTTCTTCCCTGAAGTCAAAATACTGAAAGAACCGCCATTGTTCAGCCGACTACTCGACGACGATCCGGACGCCGAAGCTGACGAGGTGTTGGAAACATCGTGGTCTCTTACCGGTCGATACCTAGCATGCAACATGTCGCTATAAGCCTATTTTGGTTGCAAAGAAAATTTAAAAAGGTTAAGATGGGTAAAGGCGATGCTCACCAGATGGTATGCGTCTGCACCCAGATGCTCGCGTGACTCATTGGGTTCTCGGAATCTGTGTCCGTCTCATGACCGTCCATTAAACTAGATGAACCAAACTGTTTGATTGCCTGGTAGACGGTCATGTTGTACGGTAACACGTGATTCCCAATGAGAAACTGTAACTTATGCCTAGCTTGACCTTGGCTGATGATCACAGCAGCCTGTGAAATAAACTACACCATGAACCTAAACGGATTATCGCACCAATCGATTCTTTTCTTGCGGCAAGAAATCTTACCATGGTGTCATCAATATCTTCATCAGAATTATCATCATCCGTTGCATCGTCGTCGTCATCCTGTGAAATTCAACAAAATTTTTTACATTTCATTGATTTCACAGTCAACGGTTGCAATTAAGGAAAATGTTGAGCAAAAAAGTAGCCCTACCCTCACTCGGCCGTAGCCTCTGATGACAAGGTAACGTTCTATAGCTTGAACCAATGCTAAAGGGTCGATCTTTACCGGACCGCCTTTCCACTGGCGTAAATTCGAGCATTCTGGATGCCGTTGCAAATTGCACTAGCAACAACAAAATTACCACCAAATCAACATCAAGTCGTCATCATCATTAACCAACAGGATTAGAGTTAACGCAAATGACTTGTTTCCCCAGAATATGGCACCAAGACAGCATACTAAAAAACATGTCTCAGCTTCCTAAGGGGTTTTTCTTTGCTATCATCCTCTGTATGGCACTCTCGTTGTTACAGGATAAACAAAGGAGCGTGGCAAAGGATCAATCAATTGAGCCAAACCAGAAAACACATTTCCATTACCTTTAGCTGGTGCGTATTGAAGAATTTCAAAGCACTGGTGCCACTGCGACTGCTGTTGCCACCAGGAAGATCGTGAACTTTGACGGGAAACTGCTCCAGTTGGTTGACGCAACCGTTCAGTTTCGTCACCAATGCGGACATCGGTGGCACCATGAATGAATTGGGATGTTCTACTGACTGGGGATCAAGCTATTTACAAAGGAAAATGTTGTAAAAATTAGTCAAAATGGAATTGCACATAATCAACAAAACAATGTCAAACATTCCAATTTTACAAACACATTTAAGTTCTAAAAATAAAATAAAAAACCCTCTCTCACCGGACAGTTCAGGAAGACATGCAGAAATGTACGTAACCGACTATTGTGCAGTTCTTCTTTGCTTGCATCAGAAGTGAGAAACTTGAGCAACTTTGTAACGAGGCCACTGTGTATAACTTCAAAAGGCGAGATGTCACTTTCAATCACAATGGATCGTATTTCCTCCAACGCAACCAAACCATGGTCATCCTGATAATAAAGATAAATTTAAAATAACTCCTCAACTTGAATTTAGAACATATCAATCAATACTGTGTGCAGAACAAGTAAACATACTTCGCTAAACAGCTGGTCAATGGCATTTGTTAACCGGTTCAAAACATTCAAGGCGGGATGAGCAGTTCCATTACTGTCAGCACCAAAATATTGTTCTGCAAACTTGTTGGCTATACAAGTAGTACCGAACAAAAAAGTCACCAGACAAGTTTATGATATACTCACAAAAAAACCCTCAAAAAGTAAGAATTATCACAAAGTAAGAATTCTTTCTACCTTGCTCTCTGATCCAAGTTTTGATTTTTTCCTTATTACCAGCAAGATTACCATTGCTCGACGACTTAGGTAGCAGGGAATCCTGCACAAAGACAAACTTGCCAAATTCAGTATTAAAACAATCCCGGCTTCAACAACGACGCCCCTCAAAATAGAGAATTGAAAACCAGTCATCTCCTCACCTTAGGTATATTTCGATCAGACAGCGATGAATTGCTGCCAGATGACCTGCCCCATCTTGCAGGGTTCAGACTCTGCAGGAACGAAGTCTTAGAACTGGCACCAGCAGCTTTGCCTGTGGTCGGAAGGCCAATATTAAACAAGTCCCTGGCATACGCTACATCACCCATATTTAGACGAGACGTACTCTTCCCGGGGGGGATGGAGCGGGCCATCGTGATAGCCACCGAGGGAATCGAGGCCTTGTTGTTGAACAAATCGCGCGAGTCCTCGTCAGCACGAGCTTTACGCATCGACGCAGCTCCTCGCTTCGGTGTTCTTTTCCGTTTCAAGACGTCGCTCAAACGCCTGCAAGAAAAATATGCCGTCCGTTAAGTTAGCCTTCTTTATTTTATGCCCAACCTTCAAAATCAAGTCAACATGAGCACAACTTCTACAAATAAAGTCTGTATCCCCAGAATACGGCACCAAGACATATGAAATCAACATGTCCTGGCTTCCTAAGGGGATTTTCATTTTGATATCATCCCTTGTATGGCACTTGTAATGTTATGCAAATAAAACAAAAAAGCGTGGCAAAGGATGCAAAGTTCAAAGGTAAAAAACAATACTCTTGGTTTTTACCCTGTTCAATCAGTCTTTTTATACTGAACGACTTTCACTCTTATATCAAACAGTACAGCCATCATTAATGCCAACAAAACTAATCGAACCTTGCAAAATACCAATAAATTGCTCAAAAAATAAACAAGAAAAACAATATAATAAAACTTACAATTGTGATGGGCTGCCAACATGATTATCATCCGGGCTGCGGCGTCTGTCAGGGGAAGATGGGCTTGGCAAGAGCAAGCTGTTAGTACTGCCAAAACCGGTGTACGAGTTGCTTCCTGTGATCGAGTCTCTACAGGATGAGGGTCCGGGTTGGTCTTTTGGCGGCGACACACCCAGGGGAATATCGGGATTTGAAAGCCTCTTTATCTGATGCATCACACCTTAAAATGCACACCATCAATTAAGCCACCAAAATCAATTTGAATGACAATTACCCTTGTACAAAAACACCACGCTGGTCCTTACCTTCTCTCCTAAAGTAGACACCAAAAATATCGGGCAGTTTTTGCATGAGAATGTCGGCCAATTGCAAAGCCCCTACGACAATTTTGAGGTCCTGAGATGACATCATAGCCGCAATGTGACTCGACACTTGCTGATTCTTCAAAACATTTTTCAACAACTCCGGACTGGCAAAATACACCATGCGAAGCAATGCCCTTAAGCACTTGTGACGCACAGCGGGTCCAGCCTATTGAGACAAGACCAAAATAGTCAATTCACAACCCACATGACACTATTTTAATAATAACTGAATTAGTTAACTCACTGAAGAACTGTAAACTTCATAGAGCACGGCAAACAACGATTTGATAAACGATATTGCAAGATCCCTGTCCTCTTGCAGACAGTCGATTCGCGAATCATTTCTTCTAATGCTCGTATTGGACACTATAAAACAAAGTGATTATATATAACCCATAAATTCTTGATCTGGAATAAAAAAAAACCAATCTCTGAAGTTTTGGAATTGAAGTACAATCCATTATCAAAGGTGAAAAAATGATCACAGACAGTGAAATAAAGCTTGAAAAAAGCAGCTTAACTTACTTGATCCCACGCTCAGGTTGTTGATACGTCGTTGGACGGGTCTTGTCGTTCCCGTATCTTCATTGATCTGCTGCATGGAATTGAAATCTATCATGTATGTTCTTCCCATTGTTGAAAAACTAATTTCATCTTCAGACGACTGATGGGCAGCCTGGTCCAAAGTGTCTTTTAAGCAACAATACGGATTTCCCCGACAACAACACACTTCCCCCTGAACAAATACCTCTATGATCCGACTATCTATGCTAGTGTACGGGTGCCAAAGTCCACGATCGTCTCGCCACTGCCAAACGACGGCGTCCTGATGAGGGCTGGTCTGTTTCGTCAGCATGGTATCCACATGGAATATCCCATCGGTAGGCAAACGAGGCATCAACTCACTACAAGTCAAAACAAATAAAGATCATTTACTGCATCTCGGTCCAAACAAAACACAAAACGTTTCGCTGCAAAGTTTGCTCAGAATCCGGTAAAGCAAATGGAGGTTATCAACATTTTTTTTATGAAGCTTGAATTTCATCATTGCAAATCAACAATAAGGCGGCAGCAGCAGCAAATCATTGAATTTATCATGAACTAGATCCAAGCATCCACAATGTTGACAAAATAAAGTCATAGGATAAGTTCATAATAAATACACTTTTCTGCATTGAAAGAAAAACAGGAAAAACAAGAAACAATGAAACGGCTACATACGCTATTAGAGAAGTGATTTCATACAACTCCTGAGGACTTCTTGATACCAGCTCAACCTCTTCGCTATTCACATCGGATGTTCCTTTTAACAGGTAGCATAAAGTGTCCGCGATATCTGCAAAGTACAACAAACAATTTGTACTCGTTTTTAAAACATACTTTAAAAACATAAAAAAATAGATACATGTAGGCAGCAGGCTATATTTACTTTGCTTGAGCAGTTTAACAGCAAGCTCGGGACAATTGGCACACATAACGGACAACATTCGGATTACCATAATGAATGTTCCCGTGCTTATTACTGGAGGTGATACAACGAGCTAAGCAATTGAACAAGAATAATCAGTCATCAAAAATATGAAAAGTACACAAATTAACGTACGTAAACTATTAAACAGCGTATACATACCAGCTGTTGAACATTGTTTAGCAACCTATGACTGGCTATTTCTTGTAAGATTTTGGCATCATGCTGAAAGTTATCTATTAATCTCGAGAAGCATAAACAAACGCTTTCCACCGATTTTTTGTCCTGAAACAACAAACAACAACATTAACAGCTATTTTACGTTTGAAACTGATATGAAGTAAAGTCGATCGTTTACCTGATGGGTTAATCTGGCACTTAACAGCTGCAACGAGCCAGACACAAAATGGAATTCGTCGGTGCTGATATTCTGGCAACAGTTGGCAGTTACAGCCAACGCTGCTCGCTGCGCATTTATGGAAAAGAAATCCAAGTACATGAGGCAGGCCTGGACTCCTCTCTACAACAGCAGCAAAAGAAATTCATCACTGTTACAAAAAAATTGTGCATCGCCACAAGCGAAAACCAAAGATAAAGTACGGCTACGCACTGCTTGAAGAATGGCTTTGGAATGACGTCTCGACAACATTTCAAGAGCTGTGAGTGACTGCTCCGCTACATCCATGCACTGGATAACTTGAAGTTTGTCGAGAAAAACAGGTACGGCATCAACGACCACGGCCGATGAACGAGGTAATGCTTCCATCATGTACGTCAAGGCTCTGCAAGCGTGATTCATCTGCAAGAAAGCAAATCATCAAGCCGCAAAATAAAAATGTAAACATGTACCCTTCGATGCAAAAACGCTTAAGTATTACGTACCATATCGAAATTATGTTCCATTGACAAGAGTGTTATGAGAGCAGGCACAACTTGCTTCACGGGGAAACCTGCCAAGGTATCTTCGTTACCCATCACCAACAACTGACACATTTCAATCAGCGCTTGTAACTGTTGTCCTTCGTCGCCTGTGGCTTGGAGACCTTGCATCAACTGCTGGGCTTTGTTACCTTTTAATAACCACAACATTGAAAAAAAAAAGAGTCAACTTTCGACTACATACAAAGAAGACTAATTTGTCACAAGTTCAAACAAAAAAATAAACAAAAATACATGCACGCTTGGTAAAAACTAGTTTCTTTTTATAAAATAGCTTACTCGTACTATTGCCCATGCTGCGGTGAAGTAAGTGTTGCATCCGTGGACCAAGAACGCCGAAAAGGTGTGGTGGTAAACCGCGAGCTTCGAGCAGTGCTTGAAGTCGACCCATCTCGTTATCATCAGATTCGCTATCACCTGATGTCACCATAGCAGAAGCTCCGCTCACAGAGCTTGATGCTAACAAAAAATTTAAATCAGTTTTAATTTTAAAAAAAAACAAAACTCGTCTATACCAGTGAAAAAAAAAATATATACACAGAAACAAATAACATCTCAAATTTAACGCCTCACAAGTTTTGTTTGCTCAGAATCAGGTAAAGCGATGTAAAAATAAAACATTGATAATCAACATGTTATATTTTCAGAAAAATATATCAATCATTGCAAACAATAATGTACCTCAACTTAAGCCTAAACCATATGGCACTTTAATTGCTCCCGTCATTCACTCTTATCTACAAATGTTCACTCTACAAGCGTTTATGAAACAAATTAAAACAAAACCACCTTCACCCCCCTCCAAGTAATTTTCTTTATCACACGTGTATGGTTGAGAACCTTTTCATTCTCAATTAACAAAATTTAAATAAAGTTTGACTGAATATAGCAACCTTATGCACTTTTTCAACATAATGCTGTTTTATTTTTCTTTAAAAATTCACACCAAAAAACTGGTTGGTACACTCTCAAAATGGCAATATGCCTCAGTGTTCTGAACTTTCTATGCATTCAGATAGATGGGCCTTTATTGAATTGAAAATTAATTTTCTGTTTGCTTTCTCCATTTTTCAAGGATGAATTAAAAGAACTAACAGGGGGTTTGCTGTACACCATCATAAAAGACGGATTGAAGTCCAATTATATTTTTTCTAAGTACAGTACATAAGCCTACATTTTCTTTTGGGTCCAATGATTTTGATAATTTTATGCAAATGTAGTTCATAAATATCGTTAACCGTTTCGTCAATTTTTTCTACTCAACTATGATAGATAATATCTGCACCTTAAGAACAGTAGCACCATTAAAAACCATTTTTACAGATAATCAATTTTCATCCAATTATTTCTAAGTAGTCAAATTTTCATCTAACCTTTTTTCAAAAACTAATGTAAAGTTACTAAACGGAGGGGTTGAAGTACACTAGGTATATTAAATCATTATATTTTACTCTAAAACTAGTTTACAGTTAAAAGAAACCTAACATGTGCTCTCACCAAGAAGTTCCATTGTGCCACTTTATGGCTTCAAGTGAAAAGTGGTGCATCACGACAATTTTTTAAATTAACACATCGAAAAAACAGTCGTTTGATATAAGTATATCAACTTTTGGTAGAAATGATATACAATCCTCAACCACATCACCATTAGCTATGGTTATAGCTAAGCTAACAGTCTCCATCCCAAGTCGTGGTGTGCCCAGTGTGGATGGACTGTGAGTGAGTGAGTGAGTGTGTGGTGTGGTGGTGGTTCTACTTCTTTGTCTGACAAATATGTTACAAATGTTAATTCATTCATGTCTGGAAATGCCAGCCATTCTCCTTTGTTCCCCTGACTTCCTGTTTCCAAATTTTTCCCAAAATTCAATGGGAATTGAAATTACCCAGCCAACCCTGTGCTTGGCAAAATAGGATAAACACGACCTTAGCTGAGTGGGGTGAAAAGGTCACATGTGCATAATGTTACTTTATCACCTATCTGACTTTGCATTTTTGTCGTGATAATTTCAAGCTTTCAATATCCAAATCAGTGAGGACAGAGTCATAAACGCTTGTAATTTGCGGAAACAGCTGATGTGCATGTGTTACAAGAATGAATAGTAATAGTAATAATAAATAAAAAGAGGTTATATCAAGGAAAAGTGCTGCACACATGACTTTAGTTAAACTTTTTTTTTTTGATTTAAAATTGCACAATAATCGAAGTACCAACACAAATTTTTACAGAAGAGATTTCTTAGCAAAGTTTACTGTTGATCACCCCCCCCCCGCTATGGGGAGGGGGGGGGGGCAGATGGGTAGAGGCAGTAAAAACTTGTTAAAATTTTAAATAAGTTTCAAAATATTTACAAACTATTTATCAAAGGTGAGCCCTTCAGCCAATGAAACAATGTATTTTTGGAATATGTAGACAATTTTGCATTTTAAGAGCCTGACAGTTTCAATGTGGCAATTTGACAACTGTCAGCTTCTTGCCCCAACCAATGAAAACTGGTCGTCAAGAAACTGACATCACAGTTGTCCACGAATTACTTGAATTGCCACACCAAAAATTGTGAATAAATCAGGACAGGAGGCCTCAACAATATAACAAAGATTAATTTTCAGTGGTTTTCTTATCTGGCTCAATCTTTTTTCATGACCACCCTGATAAATATAAAACACCACTCAAAAGTGGACTCAGTGCCATTAAAATAGTATCAAACATCTTCATATCGAAAAATGATTTCTACTATTATAGTTGTAGGCAATCTTATTAAAAGTTAATGTTCAAGCATGATATAACCCCAAGACTTAGCACCTGTCTGAAGCGACAAAAAATATGTAAAATACAAAGCTACCAAGCTAAATTAAAAAGCAAGGGGTGTCCAAAAAAATTTTCTTTACAAATTGAATATACTAAAGTAGCTACAGCTGTAAAAGCAATTTTCGTGCAAACCCTGCATACAGGTTAACAGTTGACCTTCTATTAATCCAACTCTCCTTGAATTGCGAAAAATATAATTTTAATAATGTACAAAAACAAAAAACCTTCCTGAAAACAAAAATCAACTTCCTACTAGCCAAGAACGGAAAATTGAGCCAAGAAAATAAAAACAACGCACTAATAAAAGCTAGATAAAGGCAGCTTATAATCTAAAAACTAGCCATCTCATTTCGTGCAAGCGCACTTCTTATCTAGGTCTCCAATCTAACTTTAAAAACTAGTGTGTAAAACCATGACATATCACATCACAAAACTTGAGACTGACCATCACAAGACTACAACAAGACATCATTGGTTCTTAAATTATATATGACGGAATACATTCATCCAATGACAAGTCCATCTAATGTTTGTTACATTTGTACTTTTTCATTACAACGTTTTTATGGTGGTCACGTGCTCAAGATGAATAGTTTTTCCACTAAGCACTAAACCTATGTTCAGGCTGGTTCTGCATAGCACTCGTCGATTAAAGTCCTGTCACTTCAAGTATGAACTTCGATACTGTACACTTACATTTTATGAATTTTTAGTAAAAACTTTTTACTTAATTTCAACAGTTTTCTGGACCTTGGTAAGGTGTTGATTTAACATTTCCACGGGAAATCCAGTTTTATTTAGTGTGTTTTTTCACTCACTCGTAGCTTGATCTTTCAAGAACGAATCAACCAGGCTGTTATATATATATATATTAGATAGACATATACGTATATAAAAAAAGGACAAATGTCCGATTGTCTTTTTACCTGCTGCTCCATGGGCTTCTTCTGTGGCAGCAGCAGCTGATGTCCCGGAAGCGTCCTGTCCCCCGCCTCCACCTTCCTGAGTGGTAGACATGGCACCCGTAGAAGAGGTGGATGGTCGGCTGGTCCCTCCGAAGCCCGAGCTGCTTGGGCCTGCCAGAGGAAGTTTTGCAACCCGGGAGGAACGCCGACTGCTGCAACAAACAAAAATATCACATTATAGTACCAACATCGCATCACAGTGCACCACATAACGCACAAAACAAAAAATTGAATACTCAACTCATCTGAGCACGCACACAAAAAATGTTTTACAATCCCATACATACACCCTGATAACGTATCAAAAAGCTTATTTCAACCAACAAAACAGAAAGAAAAAAAAAATTAAGCCACTGAAAGCAACACTTATTTTTAAATGACAAGTTTTTTTCCCTCCGATTTCATCTACTAGGATGACACATTAGTACCAGTGTCAAAATAATCAGTCTTCTAAACTTTCCCTATTAACACACAACAGCAGCAACTTTACCAATGACGCAGTTTTATAATCATTTTTCATTTATGAAACTCGAACTGGCAAAAAAAATATATTCAAACAAAACAATTTCAGCATTATGTAAATGTTATATGTATATTTGCAGCAGCCGAACAAAGGCCATTTTTTACATCGATGAAAACAAACCCCACAAGTTTTGTCTTTGAAATACGAACACTGGACATAAAATCCACACAATAAATTAAATAAACGTTAACCATTACAACAGGTTTAACATACATCAACAAAAACTCATTTCTCTTCACATATAACATCAGTTTTTCTGCACAGCCATTGTACAATTTTTTTCTCTTTAAAATTTTAAATGGTTGGGTCGTTTCTCTTCCAAGAAACGCATCAACTCGCAAAAACAAAGAAAGGAAACATTCAGCAGTTTGACACGATTCGAAAACCTTCTGGAAAGGAAGTCTCTCAAGTTATGCTAGTGAACAACAATTCTTTTTCAAGAAACGAAACGAAAAATAAAACCGACATATTGGTTTTTTCCAATGTGCAATTCTATAGGTATACGTATGTACAGCATTTGAAAAGTCAATGTCCATGCAACAGGACCATTTGGCATATACTCCTTGTATCAGTTGAACTGCCATGATCAAGTGAACCTGTTCACCTCCATGCTCCAATTACACATGAAAAAATAATAAGTTTTCTATTTATCCTTTTTTTTTTTTTTAAATAAAAAATACGACTTTAAAAATAACAACTTTTAAATGTCTTTAAATTTTTTCTACTCCTTGATAAATCTTGCGACAAAAAGTATTTTGAAGTTGTTCATAACAAAAATTTGCATTCGCCGTTTTCAACTACCAAAATATTGAAAAAGAAAATTTTTCTTTCTAAAAATTTACTTGGTGTTAAAATAAAATTGTGCATCAAAGTTTTTCAACTGCTTTGAAAAAACACAAAAAAAACTGTCACTTTGTTGCATAAATATTTTTTTTTCTTTTGCGAATTTGTGCAAATAAGTCACAAATTTAAGATATCAGATATCTTAAGTTTTACACTTATTTGCACAAATTTGCAACAAAAAAAATATATTTTACAAAAATTAAAAATAAAACGAGCACTTTGAATTTGCACATCACACAAATTTGAGTCCGTGGTTAGTTAACTATGAATACCAACGTTGCTAAAAAAAATTAATAATTTTAAAATATGAAAACGTATAAAAATGTTATAAATAAAAAAAAAACATAAAATTTCAATACACCTCATAATAAAATACGTTTCTTAAAAATCCACATTTACCAGTCTTGTTACATTTTCCTCATTTTCGCCATAAAATAAAAATCAATCTCTCCAACATGCACGAAAAATGGAAATCCAGTGTGCAAGGAGAGAATGATATTACAAAAACTACGCCTTCGCTATCCCTTCATCGATATACACTTACGACGCCATATGTAAGAAAGAACACACCACGCTCAAGATTAGATTACTCAACCTAAGTACACATCTCAGCTGTACCTAACAACTCACCTCCATTCCTGATATCTTCGACAAGTGAAATCGTGGAGAAACATGATTTACAGACTGAACCCAAAGAAACTCAAACTAAAGCGAAAAATCGTTGGATCAGGGCGGTGACGAACGCATCACACGTCCCAAAGGCTTCTGAGAGAGAGAGAGTGATTTACATGCAGACCAATATTGTCACATCACAATAACTACACCAAGCTTCGGGTTCATGGTACTTGTTGGCAACCACACAACACTGATCATGCCAGAAAGCCTAGGAGCAGTGCACTAGTGGTTGCAGGAGTGAGGATGTTCGAACCAATGGCACTGCAGCAGCAGCACTAAAAGGCCAGCCTTGATAGCCTTGTTGTTTTGTGCTACAGAGCAATTTTTTTTTCCTCAGTCTTCTTTATCTAAGCCTTGTTGTTTAACAAACTACACACACACTCCTGCTGAATGGAGGAAAAAAAATTAAATAAACACCTAACCTTTTTCTCCACAATAAACAAGCAAATTTCCAAACTGGTTTCCAAACCACAAGTTTTTAGCTTGGTCTGTCACTAACCATGAATCTATCCATAGGCTGTATAATGCCAATAATCACCAAAGTGAAATGTCATATCTCAACCACTTGTGTTCTGTGAAAGGCTAGCTTTGGTACTCTACTGTCAACATACAATGTTATATTATCATGTGATTATGATTACAAGTCCCACGAATTTGGAAATCGATTAGAAGCTAGATTCATCGTTCGCTTTGATATATTAACAATATAAAATACAAAAACAGTTCCAACAGCTGAAAAAATTAGTCACCTATCTAAAATTCCAACGTTTTCATCAACAATTTAAAAATAGATATATACTGTAATAAAAATATAAAATCATAGTATACATGTAAAAAAAATATATCCTGCAAAATTTAAAATACAAAAATATAAAGCCATCAACATATATAAAAAGAAATACGTTTATGTACAATCATAATCATATGATTGATACTCCAATTTTCATATGCCAACCAGACAATTTCGCTGCTAAAAGCCTATTGCAGTCGACTGCAGCAATTGGGCGACAAACACGGGTCCATAGACAAAGTACAAATCAATAAAAATCAAAGTGGCAATAAACAATCTTTAATAACATAGAAGGGTTATTGCCATTTTGTTGGCTAAGTTTTTACCATTGTACGTATATATCATCACTCTAACCTGTTTAGTATGTCAACATTGGAACAAAAGCTATGTACGCAGCACGTTATGTATTTTATCCTTATACAGAACAAAAAAATGTACTTATTCTTTTACATCATTTTCATAACATAACATTTATTATGCATTTTAAATTTTCCTATTTCAAAATAAAACGTGTACAGATAAATTTTTGGTTAGGGCGTTACTGGTAATAATGGTGCTATCCTAACATGAAACCAATTTTTCGTACAATATAAACTATGGATTTTTCATAGAAATAAGGTGAATCGTTGAAGTTGGCAGATATGTTCTAGCCTTTATCACACTAAAAAAAAATAAGTACCATATTCATTTTATATCCATCCTGTTACTTTTTTATTCTTAAACGTGTTTAGTGCTAAAGTGGAATTTTGGTTATCATGACCTTTTAAGTGCAACTAAAAACGCCATTTTCTGCAAGGAAAACCAACGTTTCAAGTACACTAAATCACAATTTTCATAGCAAAACAATGATTCACACACACACCAATGGTTCAATCCAATTCTGATTCATGAAATTTCAAAACATATTTCAAGATTAACATGAATCAAATCCGATCGATCTTAATAAAAATTATGCCTATTTAGGAAGAACAACCAAAACCTTGCGAAATAATAAAATTTTTCATTAACCTTCTAATCACGTCCTGGCAAAGTATTAATCACTCCCCCCAAAAGTCACAAAAAATATACATATCGCAACATTGAGGGTAAATTGGGAAAAATTCGAACATCCAATTGATCAATGCTTATGACGAACCAACGCTTAGATTTGTATTCAATAAAAACAACCATCGAAAATGTCAATTTTACCATTAAGTGGGAACAATAGACAAGGCTGGTGACCTAGCAATTTCTTTTAATCTTTAGGGAGGAGCCAATAATTTTTTTTCATATTTTATTTCTTTGATGATGATGATGATACACTACTTCCAAATAGACAGGCTAATTGTCTATTTTATATATTCCTGTGGTAATGACTCACATCGGTTCTCGGAAATCAAGTTCAACAACAGCTATAGCTAACACAAAAGACAAGACTGAAAAGACTAAAAACCAAACAGGATTGGACAACATCAACCAGCTTCCATTTTTTTTTTTTGTGCAGTTATTAAAAATAAAATAAAAATTCACAAATAAAAACCTTAACCAAGCGAAAAACATTTTTACATCACAAGCTAATTTTACACTCTTGTACACAATTCCCCCGTCCAATGAAAATAAACACTTATATCCTGCCTTCCAAATACCAACTGAGCTTAAACAGGCAGAATGACCAAAACGTAGAACCGCTTCAGACCACCTCTTTCCTGAACCTTGAAACGTCATGCCTGTTTCTCATTACTCAAAATTGTGATGTTTCAGACCTTCGATTTGTCACAAACCTATGCCGAAGCATGATTGAAAATAACATCTGCCAGTGTTTATCGCCTCGTTTCAAGATACCTTGAATCTATGCTAATGACTAAATTAAAAACTGTTTAAAAATTTAACCACTGTGATATATTGAATCGAGCCTTGAAGCATTTCCTATCACGTCTTAGCCTCTGCAATAAATATGTATGAAATACAGGGACTCATACTTTACAAAGAGTTCAGTTTTTGCAGACAAAACCCTCGTTAAGAACAAAAAATCCTAGCAACAGCCATTGACTTGAACACTGCTCAATTCTTGCAAAGTTTCCAAAAGAAAATCGACCTTTCTTGGGTTCTTATTGGTTAGATGCCCTCTTCGTTCGTAGCACTAGTTCGTTCCTGTGATTTGAGACTTGGCTTGGGGGATCGATCGATTTGCGTTTATGATGACAGGCCGCTAGGTTAAGTTAAATCCCAAGGCTGGGCAAACGCTTGGACTAACTTAACCAAGTAGCTCGTCACTGTAAACCTAAATTTCATTCGTTCATTTTCATCACAACGATCAAACCACATATCACACAAGGCAAGTCCCAAATGACAGGAACCCAACTAGTGCCTCAAACGAAGAGGGTGTATTCTAACGTCTAATCCATAAGTACTGTACCACATTTTGTACAATAAAGTAAAATATGCACATTAGGTCACAATGGATGTACCGATGATCCACATGAACTACAATCACTTTCACCCCCACACATTTTATTATAGTGTCCCAAGTGCTCCCGCATAAATTTTAAGAATAACTGACAATTTACACTCGACGCTACAAGTTACGCTACATTGTCAAAGTAGTTGTTTTTTTTTTCACAAATCGTTATGTTTCCTCTGTGCATGGAGACTTGAGACACCAAGCAATTCCTCTTAAGGTTTCAACTGACATTTCCTTCTTACTTTTGAAGCATAGTTTATTATTATAGTTACTTCACACAGATTTGTTAGAACCTCCATGTGAAATCTTGCTGCAGAAAAATAGCTTTTTTCCCGATATTGCATTACCAAAAAATATAAAAAGCTTTTCATGAGCATATTTTTTGTTTAATACAAATACAACATGCCTACCATTAACTTTGAACTCATCACAAAATAAACAAGTCATCCAATTTACGTCAATTGTCTAAAAACTCCTAGGTTCACATTCGCTGTTACACAGTTAAACTTGGATCATCATTAGACCTTATTGAATAACAAGCGATTGATGTTGCAACTCATGCCTTAAAAGTGTTTTTTTGGTCAAAAAAAATCAAGATAAATAACAAGCAATTTGCTGTTTGCATACAAATAATGCACACACAATACGCTTCTGTGCATTTACTGAATTGGGCAATATTTTTCCTACAACATGCGACATCAATTTTTTTGCAATAGAACATCCTTGCAAGTTTTGATGGCAACGTCTTTAGTTTAGTATGCAAAACGAGAAGTTAAATTGGTATAGTGAGCTGAGCTGCTGTTTGAACATCATCAAATTCTTTAAAAAAGTACCCAAAAATGCAGTAATTACCTTAGTAAGAAAATATCCCTCATATTCTCAATATTTTGTTTTTAAATTTTAAAAATAACTACTGAAGACAACCAACACTCAATGAACTTTAAAACTTAAACATACTAGGTTTATTCATTTAAGGATCATTCAACCATCAGTATACAAACAGTTACTGGAAACCCTTCAATGGATAACATATCAGTGAACCTTGTCAACCGACACCTGTGACACATTATGCAAATTGCACTTCACCCTATTTTTTTACTGATACAGTATACAAAAGCTTTCAACTATCTTAGTATGTGAGCACTACAGTTCACGAAGCATTGTCACCAACCAGGAACATTAATTGAAGATTTGCCCGGAAGAGCGAATGTCACAAATCGGTTGCAAAAAAAAAAACCTTTGTCGTCGGAGCAGCGTTCTTCATGAACGCGATATTTTTGTTTCACAGGAATGTAGAGTTATTTTCTACATGATGTACGATTCCACTAGCTAGGCCAATGTACGAGAAACATTTTTTCATAATTACATTTTCGATTTATTTTGGCACTTACGTTCTTCCAGGTAAGCCTTCATTTTGACAAAAAAATAAAATAAAAATAAAAATGAATCCTACCTGCTGCTAGCACAAGAGCCCGTGGTCTTTGCTTTGAAATTCCGCCGTGAGCTGGGAGGCAGCTCCGGCAGGGATCCCACAAAAGCAGGCAACGGCTGCTGCTGAGCCTGAGCACTGCTGCTCTTTTTCACACGACCACCTTTTCCCGACGTCCCACCTGCAAAACAAATGTCAATACACACTTGTCTCAATTCTTGTTACAAGTTTCTTAACCGACGAGAAAGAGGCGAGAAAACCATTTCTCAAGGGACAACTCACCCGTTGAACTGTTGCTGCTGTTAGCGTTCACAGTGTTGTTCAAGGTGTCAACCCGAAGTCGCTTTCGTGGTACAGCGAAAAAGTTGCTGTCCACCGAAATGCTGCTAGAAGATGTGCTTTCACTGCTGGAGATGTCCCTCGATTGACTTCGTGAGTACGACGCTTTTCTTGAATTTTTACTCTTCCCACTAGACGCTGCAGGACCAAAAGCATCATCTTTTGTTATAACCGTCGATGCCACAAAAAATAAACTAAATAAGCAAATTTAACGCTAAATCACTGTTTTACCTTTCTTTTTGGAAGCTCTTCTATCAGTCGACGATGTATATGGCTCACTTGAATCTTCCCCGTTATTGGCCGACAAGGACAAGTTGACCTTGCAGTCAGATTCCAAGTCCTCGAGTTGTTCAGCACCACCAACGTTGACCGAAGTGATGGTGACTGAAACTTTATTGCTGTTCTTCTTCTTGGCTTGTTGGCTCACAGACTTGTGACTTTTGTTGGATGGTAAAGTACTTGCCGGAACAGAAACACCAACGTCAGTTACAAGATTGTTGTCTAGATCGTTGAAATTGTCGAGATAACTTTCACCGAGTTGTTCAGCACCACTGACCGAAGTGATGGTGACCGAAAGTTTATTGCTGTTCTTCTTCTTCGACTGCGAATTCACTGGTTTGTGACTTTTGCTTAATGGCAAAGTATTTGATGGAACAGAAACACCAACGTCAGCTGCAAAATCGTTGTCTAGATCGTCGAAATCGTCAAAATAACTTTCACGATGATTCACACTTCGATCTACACTGTTCCGAACACTGCTGTTGAGGTGATTTGGTCTGACCGAAGGTACACTTTTGTTTGGAATCGAATCTTCACCGCTAGTTGGCACAGACACTTTCCGTTTACGGCTTTTTGTGACAGCAGTTTCAGCAGCTTCAGAGGCTGATAAATCAGTGGGAGTATTAGCTACAGATACAGGTGCAAGTGGAAGATCTAGCAGGAAAAAAATAAGTAACAGGACATTAAAGTTGGCCCACTCTACAGGATCCTTGTGCAGTTTTAAATTTCAACTTCCATTCCATACATGATGAAATCAATCCATTAAGAGAGTTAAATAAAATTCTTAGTGTTGTGTAAGTCGAGCAATTTATGACAGCTGTAACTTCAGCTTCTTGCCTAGCCAGTTTACAACAGTTGGGCAAGCTGCTGATGTCACAGGATTTCAAAATTGCTCCACCTGCTACATCAAAAATTGAAAGTGGCAGGGGTCATTCCAATTCTGCATTCTTGATTATTTCGCTGCATGTTTGTCGTCATTCTGTATACTGAGATGGAATTCTGAAGTTGTACCAATAGGTTTTATAACCTAACAATTGGTTTTCAGTAATACCCTAAACCACATTAGTTATTTCAGTCTGAAGCTGATCTAAAAAATAAGGTTTTGTTTAAAAAACATGTAAACATGCTCTCAAAGAAAGAAATCCACAGGGATCGATCCATTCTGGTAAGCCAAGAGATTATTCCACCTTTCCCAATCAACGTTTAGATCATGTCATCAAAAACAATTTAACTGCCAAAGTGACAAGATGCACCAGCTTGCCGAAACTATTACCTGCCCTAAACAGGTTAGTTAAAAAAACTAATGCAGTATTATCAAATAACCAAAACCTAACTTGACAATTTTACATTTGTAACACATTTCGCAGATCGATTCCCATCATGCATAGATCAGACAAAAAAATTGCACAACTTGATAATAACCCTACATATTCAAACCTTGTTAGTAAGTACATCCTAACTAGCATCACTTATGAAGTAGCACTCATGCTTAATAGCCCCAATGACAGTTCACCAGAAAGCCATAACCAGTGTGCTTTCATAAGGTTACCATTTTCAAAATCAAGCTACCAACACTTAATGCTATTTTGTTGCAACAATTATTCAATCTTACCTTGCGTGCTGGCAGCCTTCCGGGAACGTCCTCTCGTCAAGGGAAGAGAAGGTGCGTCCTGAGGCAAGAGGAAAGGGGATGCTGATCTAGAAGTGGACAAATCTTGTGGGTTGGATTTGGGTTGTAAGTTGCCAACCGCAGTTCCTCCAGCTTGCGAACCGTTGGATGCCAGCTGGTCAGCGTGCTGCCGCACCCAAGATCTGAGTTGACAAAACCAACGGGTCACTTCTCTCGTTAAAAAAACATTTCATCAAGTCAATGCTCTCGTTACTTACCTAGTCCTTATTGGTGACCTAGCCCCCGATGCTGCTGAACCTCTTTTTGATTGCCGTTTTGACCCCCCTTGCTGAAGATTAGGTTGGTCGGCCATAGACGCAATTCTCAAGTTGATGCATGCCACACTCACTATCTCTGCAACAAAAAAAAACAAACAAATAAATCGCCATTAAGATCACCACACAGATCATCTATCAACAACCATGAAAAGTTCAATGTTTACAAAAAATGTACTAAAGCTCGACTATAAATCAACCTCGTTGCTATGGTTACAATAAAAAATAACCATGAGCTAACTACAGTACTTGATAAAGGGAGGATTACATTCAAGTGCAAAAAGTTAATGCACAAATCGTGTCTCGTTCTGTCGACATGAACGAACGTTACCATCTCGAGAATGACCGCATGTTTTGATCAAATCACTACCGATTAAGTCACAATGAATTGTTAATGTACGTTAACATCAGCTACACATTCTGGACACTTCTATCAATTCAAGATAAACCTACAGCAAATTCTACCACATTCCACGGGACAAAAATATTCACTTATCTGAACGTGTCGATACATATTTACTTAAGAGCTCTTATGTTGCATTACTACTTACTAGCATGGAAGTATTGTATTCAACTAGAAAAATATTAAAACATTCTCATGAAAACGAACCCAAATCATTACAAAAAAATGAACAAAACCTGACCACCGTACTAACTAGCAAATGGCTGGCACATTATATAACGCTGAATCAATAAAGTTCACTCCACCTATCATCAACCAGCTGTTTTTTTCCCTACTTCCAACGTTCAATATTCAAGCTTTCTTTGTTCGTTAAGAATCATCGAAAGCAACCAAATCCCTACTTAAACATTTCGCTACGTATTTACACTCACGAGTAGGAAAAAAAATATAGAAATAAAAAACCCCCATCAAAGTGACCATGTCCAGCTGTCCTCGTCGTACAATGAAAAAACAGCTGATCACAACGCGTTTTCCCAATATCCCAATCAAGGAATCCAAATCAATGCTCCAATCTGCGCATCAACACTCGCATTAAGAATAACTAACCGCAGAATTAACGATTCGTCAACAACGCCAGTCGAGTCTGGCTTCTCGTCTAAGCCTAATGTCGCTCAACCCTCTCCTTCCCATAAGCGGCCATATTGAATCGCTCGATACCAAATGGGTCCTTATGTTGGGCCTCGGTTAGAAATCGATATTGGCAAGACTCGAAGCTGCTCTTTTCGCTAAAACTATACCCCCTGCGACATTTCATCCTCACCTTACCCCACAATCAACCAAACCGTTGGCGACAAAAAATATAAAACCAAACCAGGCCACCAACCTTTTTATACAAAAGTTAAATCTTGGAACGTTTCCGCAACGAACAAAGATGGGTGTTCAACCAAAACAAAAACAAGCTTTCGGTGGAAAGGTAGTGAGGGGGAATTCAAAAGAGGGGGGTGTTTGAAACCGTTTTTTTCTTCTCTTCACCACATATATTTATTTCTATATAAGTGGATATGTGGAAGGAAAAAAAAATCGGGCTGTATATAAATATATTTACAAATGCCTGCATCTTGTTTTATTCGACGCATTTTTCCAGACCTACCTCTAACGAAGAAGCGAAAACTTAGAACGTTAACTCTTGTTGCAGTTGCACTAGCTGTTGCAGTGGCAATAAACGTAGTTGGAAAATGAACACTTCGTTCGCCACCATCATCATCTCGCCTGCTTCAATGTCACCACAGCAGAATAGTGACAACAACAAGAACAGCAAGTGGAGGAGTTGTGGTGGAGTGTACAGCAGCTCCCATTGGTGAGAAGTGTGGAATTCGGAGGTGGGTGCATCCTCCTCTTCCTCCACCCTTCCTGATTTTATCCCCTACCACTATATTTGGCAAAGGTGTTGAGATGGAGTCCAATTTGTTGTACATTAAAAGCGGGGGAAGTAGGAAATAATTCTTTTAAAGCCCACCAAGATAGTTGGTAAACACGAAGAAAAAAAAACCGGAACATGAAAAATAGCTTTCGGGGGGGAGGAGAATATTACATTTTATAAAACCCGAACGCGTTTCTTTATGAGCTAGCTACTGCGAGCAGTTCTGCCGCTCGCAAAATGGCATCACCCTTCCATACAAATTGTGCTAGCAGCATGAAAAATGTAAAAAAGACACTGGTTCAAATAAGATACGAATGTAGAAAAGAAATGTAAAATCAATTTAAGTAAAAACAAATCGACTAATTTAAGGTCATATATGCTTATGCCACCCTTTCATAGGCTTTGTTTATCGACCCCGTGAAATTCAAATTATACTAAATGTTCACCAGTGATTTAAGACATACATCAGCTCGAATTTATTTATTTTTATTTTAATCGATAAATTTACATTTTTCTGCATCTACATTTCCCTTTAAATCCGAAAAACCTTTACAACAATAAACAAAATTATATAACGCGTTTTTTATATTACACTATTTGTGTAACATAAATTAGTAATTGTTATATTACACTATATTTAAATAACATTAACTTTAAACAAATCAGCTAATAAGTTAATAATAAAAAAATTTTAAACTACAAGATGTCTAAAATCTTCTTAAGGATACTGTGGGGTTAGACACCCGACCTTGCTTGTGGCACTATGATGCTAATAGTACGTGCTTGTACTTGGGTTATGAGGTTTGGCTTTGGGGGCCAAGTTAGATTAGTTAAAAAAATAAACAAAAAACATAGACCACTACTGATTCATTAATCATACATTTTCTACGTTTTTTGCTTGTTTAACTAACCCACCTTGAATACCAAGCGATCCGATGTAGGCCCCACAAGCGAGTGGTGCCACCAGCTGGATGGGGTCTCTCCCCCACAAAAGTACCCACATAACTCACCAGTGATTTACATAATACCCAAACTCATTAATTAATTAGGCAGGGGGTGCCTAATTAATACCTTCAAATAACCTTAAACTTAAAAGCTGTCTATTCATAAATCAGTCACCAGGGTCTACAGTAACTTTGTAAAAACATACCCACGGTGAAAAATTGGCCAGACCTTTCAAAGGTGGGCCAATTTTTAACTAAAGAAAACAAAGCAGAATGGCCATGTCAACACAGGTCCAGAAAACGGCCACCTTTCCGACTTTTCAATACAGGCTATTGGCCAGAAAGAAGACTATAGAAGACCTGTGCTATTCCTATAAAGAAAGAATTTCTGGACCCATACGAATTTTTGCATTATTTTGGTGCCCATAATCTGTGGTTAAAATTTTGCCAAACCTCACCCAGTATCATAGTTTGCAGTAAATTAAACAATTTTTACCATCGAATTTGACATTCAATTTCACAAGCTATATACCTTAACACAGTAGACTCGATTCCCAATGATTGCACGACGTTAATAATAAGCACTAACCAATGAGTACAGCTGATGATTTTACACGTGATGCATCATTTAACGTTCATCCATCAACAATAGAATTGAATGACAACAAAAAATGCTGCTACATGATCTCACCATCACTTAACCAATACAACCAGTAGCGGACTGGGTCTAAACATGTTGGTTGCCAGAAGACAAAGGGCTTACCCACAACTATAATGCTATCAGTTAATTTTTCAAACCTGACAAATAGTTTTAAAAAATATATTAAGTGAGAAAAAAAAAGGTGTAATTACGATTTTTCAAGGTTTCAAACATATTGTCTAATGTCAAAGGGGACCCGTTTCATCAGGGGCCCCCATTTGCCATCGGACAAGCTGACACCCCACCCCCCTCCTGGCAAGTCCACCACTTCATACAATTTTCAATAGTTTGTACTACACCTATTCTAATGCATTACCATACCTACATATTGTAGCAGTGTTCAAACAAGCCATGTCATTTGATGTCACTTTTTAATGTCAATAGTGGAAAATAAATAATAAAAAAAGCCATTCTTTTATTATTCCATCATAAAACTGTGAATTACTTTATATACAATTTGAATTTGAGGCATAATTTGACTCGTCCAGCAATGACTGTAGGGCACTGGTCAACGATCACTATCCTTTAGATTTTATTTCTAGGGCCAATGGGCGCATCAAGCTGAATCACCGCTCATGTCGGATGTGCTATCGTCGCCGGACACCAGTTTTTGTTTTAAAAAATCTATTATCTCCTGGACCAGATCGGGGAAACATGGTTTACAGACAGAACGGTCAATTGATGAAATGGGAAAACGTCCCTTACCTTTTCGTGCAATGGTGCTTTACACTGTGACAAGCTGTGCACTTCGCGAAACAATTTCTGCCACCCCAGCAACTGTGCGGCGTTCATAATTTCCGTATTGATGAGATTCTCATAGCTGCGACGAAAAAGCTTCTCCCACAGTTCATTGTTCTGGCATATCTGATCAACACAAACAAAAGTGCATCATTAGCTCGATACTCAATCGATGTGTCCTCCACATTTCAGACGTCCTACAATGCCCTCGCATCATGTGCATATAACGCTTTCAAAATGCCAGCCAGCCTAAAATGAAAATGTCAAGTTACCTGATTCAAGTGCTTATTTGTCACTGAAACATTGAGAATATCTTTCACCGACAACTGGGCAATGATTGCTATTAGGATTTTGCTTGGAAGTCGAGGAAAGTAGTCCATGTGTCCCGAAAAAATACCGAGAATGTAATCCAAGCAATCCTTGCCAAAGATCTCTTTGACGGAGCCTAGGACAGCATACACAACATTGTATTGTTTTTCTAAACACTACTTTATGTCACTAATCACATTAGTATAGTCTAGTCATTATATATATTTTTTAAATAGAGAATCCTTCATGTTGAACATGTCTCATCATGAACCCCCTTTTTATGATAATAATAAAAATTATAATATAACTCATTGTTATTTTTTATTAACTGTAGTTACAGATCAAGATTACTGTACTATAGTAGTAATTTTTATACTAAAAGATATTATCATAATCAATTAGTGATCGATTTGATGACATTGACCAAATTTATCATTACATTTCACCTTTAACCTTCATTGGGGATATGACCAACTTCTTATTTGTTTCATGTTGCAAATGTCATTGTTCGATGTTTTAGCATTACACAAATTGACACATTTATACAACAGTTTTTGTGATGCGAAACATCCTTGCCATGTTAGCATAGTGAATAATTCTGGGGAGGGGGGGGGATACATAATTGTACAAGCATTTCAAGGGAGATATTCCAGCTTGATAATCACCTCGTTTTAAGTTAGGCATTTCATTACTATCTCGTTAGTCTAGATTAACCATTAATACAAAAAATAAATAATATAATAAGCAAAACTAAAAGTTAATTAACATTTAAAAAGGTGCATTGAAGTCATATTCCATTTTTATGAAACTTGCAAATGTTCACTTACATTTCCATGTTTAATAAATGATTATGTACGTATTTACTTTCAAATTGTAGGTGGGTGACATCTCATGGAGGACACCCTGTAGGTTAATGTTTTTTTTTTTTTCAATCTCAACAATTGCAAATCTACTTTTTGTTTAATAGCGAAACTTATGTTTTTCAATAAACAAAAAAAATAACATTTAACTTGTAAATTTCTTAAACAGATTCAATATCTTAACAAAGAAAAATTCCTACCTTGTTAATTTAATATACAGTAAAACAAGTTTAGAAGTATCAAATACGGTGGAATCAGTTAGTGATCTCGTCACTTAGGGACCAGTGCTTTTTGATACCAATAACTGACTGATAACATTAAACAATGGAGATAAACCTGATAACATTATCCGTGATTATAATAACCAGATTCAATGTTAATCTTAAAATGGGCAAACTTTAACTACAAGGAGATCAAGCTAAAATATTTACTTCTTAGATGGGAAAACATCTCAAGTGAGTTTCACAGTATCTACACAAGTACTACAGTATTAGTGCATTATTATATATTAGTGGAATTTGCTTAATACGTTTTCCAATAAATCAAAAGTTCGGTGAGAAATATTTTAAAACTTAATGTAAAAATACGGTACTTTTCGATTAGATGCCCCACCTCTGTTGTGTTGCTACTTGCTTATGGATTTATATTGCAGGTTAGGTTAGGAATAAAAAAAAAATCATACATTTAATGATTAACTTGCAAAAATAAACTCGTAACCAAGAACAAGCAGGTAACAACACTGGAGATGTGGAGCATTTAATCGAAAAGTAAGGTAAAGAACAATATTTTATAAAAGAGAAGGCGACTAAAAAATTTTACTTCTTAGGCGGGAAAACATCTAAAACGGGTTCCACTGTTATCTACATTAGACCCAATTATCTGTTATTATTAATATTATTATATCTACATAACCCAAGCTTTCAACTGAAGATTGTTCCTATCTTGAGTTAAGACGACGAATGCTTACTTTTCAACTCTTTACTCTGAGAAAACTGCTCGTGAGGAATACATACTTCTTTCAACGATTCTTCAGGATTGCCACCATTGTTATTCCACCATCTAACTCTGGCCTACGAAAACACAAGTCCATCAAAACTTTACACACCAAAAAGTATATGTCTACCAAACTATAAATAAATCCAGATCATACATTTCAAACAAAAATGATGTCGTCGTTAAAACGACATTGTCAATGAACGACCTATTTAGATGATAATAAATTAGAAAGAACTGGGAAAAAAAATACTGTTACCTTAACGATCAACTCAAATTCTACTTCAGTAGATAATGGTTCCATCATTGTTTACAAATGAAAACGAGGCAAGTGACCTAGATATATGGTAATGCCACTAAGTGTCAATACTGTGCAACTATTGTTGGTTTTGTAACACATAACTTTAAAAACATTGTATTAAATTAACTATACTTTATAAAAATCTAAACTTTTAACCACGTGTTTTTCTGTACCTACAAAATACTTAAATTCAAATTTTTAATCAATCGGATGATTATTTTAACTTAGTTTTATCTTTATGCACACCCCCACCCGAAGTGCGTTTATTGAAATTTTCTCCAAAATCGTGTAGGTATCGCCATCTATCGTCGCATCATTGCACTAAATGTAGTAAATATTTTTAAATCTTTATAATAAATTAATCGTACGTTACAAAAATCTCAACTTTTTGCCACGTATTCTTCTATACCTACAAAATACCTCAAATAAAATGTGTAATCAATCTAATGATTATTTAAATTATTTTCATTTTTGCTTACACCCCCACCCAAAGTATCTTAGCGAAACCGAAACACAAGTCGATGCTAAATGTGTGTTTAGATTTTCTCTACGATGTACTAATTTCACCGTTCATCATAAAAATCTCAAACTTTAATCATGTGTTCTTTAACATCTATTATACACTCTGATTAAAACGTATAATTGATCGGTAATACGGTTTTTAAAAAAATTAATATTAAATGAACCCCCACCAATTGGTTATAGATATTGTTCAGTTGCATTGTTCTTCCGATTGAGGGCGCCACAGGTATCACTTTCAGATAAATTGTGAATTTCAAATTTTATGTACACCACACATTGCGATAGAAATGTTTCCAAAATTTATTATTAACTAAACCGTTTATTATAAAAATTGGAAAATGTAATCCTGCTATCTTCTATTTATATAAAATGCCCTAATTTAAAAGTTTAATTAATCGGATGATTACTATAATTTATTTTAATTTTAACGTACACCCCCACCTCAATTGCGCTTAT
Organism: Cryptops parisi; assembly: GCA_034695005.1. Classification (NCBI taxonomy): domain Eukaryota; kingdom Metazoa; phylum Arthropoda; class Chilopoda; order Scolopendromorpha; family Cryptopidae; genus Cryptops; species Cryptops parisi. The sequence goes on from JAQIWH010000129.1 coordinate 66,537, forward strand.
GTATTCTCCAAAATTCATGTATAAATAAACCGCATGTCATGAAAACAATTTTATTCCGTATATTTCTGTAACTACAAAATATCAATTATCATAGAAATATACTCATAATTACGTAACTAAATAAATTCATATAAATATGTTCACGTCTTTACGAAACATTTCAGAAAGCATTTCAAAAATTTAAAATAAAACATTTATAAAATCTAGTTCAATGGCCAAAACTTTGTCCAAGTTCCAATTTATAATTTATTTATAATTTATAATAATACTTATTCTGGTTCTTTTCTGGTAACGGAGAAGCCGCTGTTGACGCTTAGTTATAAGCTCCGGCTTCGGTTAGATAAAAAACAAACAAAAACGTACTAATTTTATGATTAAAGATAAATTATTAAAGTGTCGCATTTTTTAATTAACTTAAATTGGTATATCCATTAGTTTAGGTCAGTTAAAAACAACAACCACCATGCCTAACCACTATCATCGATGACATGATGACCATAGATGGTTCTGCTACAGTATTGTCCATATTATTACACCCGACAAGATTTTGATTAGTGCAAGACAGTGCAAAATTCAACTTGAAGAACAGTATTCCAATCATAATCTACGTCAAATAAATGTAGTATTTGGCGTCCATAACGCTTATAGACCCAGATAGGTAGGTACTGTACTTGTTTGTTTCACGTATGGCGAAATCACGACTGTCATTTGGCCTTCAGACTTTATTAAATCGGAAAGAATAAAGATGAAGATGAAATAGGGTTCTATGAAGCAAGAGAAAACCCCGAGAAAACTTGCATCCGAAGGTGAAGGTCATCATGTTGGCTTTCCACTTTCCAATTCGACTTACTTGTGAACTGGGTTGCATTTGATGCAGGTAAATCGTGCAATGGTGTCACTCTTCGAGTTGGTGTCACCCATTGCGGTGACTCCTGTAAAATTTCAAGAAAGTGATTTGAAGCATGACATATTATACTATATTATAACATGTTATAGTATAATATGTCATGCTTAAAGTTATGTTGTTTCTACACCCACCGATTCAATTACATTACTCACCGATTTAATCATAAAGTTAATTTAGTGACTAACTAAAGTAAACACCTTAGCTTTCCTGTATAACACAGCGTAAAGCCACATTTTAGTAGTGCTTTTCTGCCGAGCATAACACGGCGCTTTGCTACGCCTTTGTCAGGCTTTTTTGCCTAGCACAGCGCATTGCTACAGCTTTTGAAGGCTTTCCCGCATACCACAGCGCTTATTTTGCGAATACTAATGCGAAATATAAAGTAAATAAATTTATACAGCATAATTTTACCTTTGAAGGTGTATTGGTAATATACAGTTAAGCTTAAGCTTGAACTTAACATTTTCTTGTGATTATCACTAACTACAAGAAACTTTTAGTAATAGAATTTAACGACTCAGAAGCTAAACTGATCAACTACAAATTGCATCGTCTTAAACCATACGAAAAGTTAAAAAACAAAAACAATTCGTAAGTTAAAAATGTTTAATTTGAGAAAACGATGATTTTACGTATGGTTTGTCCATGGATTTGCTGCAATTGGTACACAGTATCGTGTAACTTTCTCTAATTGGTCCAGCGCTATAGTTTTTAGTGTATCATCGTTATTAAAATAAATATAACATTAGAGTTGCAATTACATTTCTAACTGGTTGAAATTGCAACGTCTACAATGAGATGAATGAAAATATAAAGAGTACACTATTATATTAATCGTGTATATTTACACGATTAATCCATACTTCCATACCAATAACTACTATACTCACTCGCTACTAGTTATCAGTATATTTATAGTTATACTAATTAATATAGTAATAAAATATATTTGTATAATTTACAACTTCATTTGTTTCAAGTTATATATTGACTTGAATTACTAAAGTAAAGAAAATATGTATAATTCTGCTGATTCTTTAAGATGATCAACTCCAGAGTCCACCATTTGGTAATATTGTATTTTTTTATTGTGAATAATTGCGTTTGACAATACCTAAACCATAAGAGCAACATTGTCAAGAAATATGTCAATATTGTGATTATTAGCTGCTAACCAGGAAGGAGATTGAAACAAAATTTGTGTATCTACCGCCTGCAAGTCGACATTATCAAAATTCAGATGAAAACTGTTAGTGGAAAAAGAGTGTTTGTTTAAATGATACTGAAATCACGTGGAACTAATCAACACATGATCTAACTTAGAAGTAGTAGGAATAGACAAATATTAGTGAAGTAAATATTATTTGTAGAAAACATTTGATCGATAGTAGAAATGTGGGTGTTTGGAATACGGGTGAGAAAATCGACCAATGGAAAACAAAACAGGGTTTCAAGATCAGAAACAAGGTTGTTTGTTTGAAGGTTAGGGTTGTTGAATAATGGAGTATTAAAGTCTCCAATCACTAAAAAAAACAGTTACCAATATTAAAATGATGCGTTAATACATCAATGAGTTCATCTGCGCTAACGTTAAGAAGAACGATAAACAACAATGATAGCCAGATTAGTTAAATTCTTGCTTAGGATACTAACGTGTAAAATCTCTAAGCCATAATGGCTATATTGACACATTTCTTTTCAGATTTCCACTCATTTTTGTATCCAATAACGCGCAAAGTCGTATTACATCAAATAGGCCAAAAAATCTAAGTTTTTGAAGCTAAGACGATTTATTTTTAAGAGATTCATTTGACCATGCTGCCCAGGTCATTGCTTAATACAAGAATGATCTTTTTCAGTATAAAAATTAACAGTGTGAGTTTCCAATTTAGGATAACTATAAATGATATACAGTAGTTATCATCAACATATGACAACATAGTACCAGATAAGTTATTTTTATGAATGGAGTTTGCAACTAAAAAATACAAAAGCGAGGCCATTGGAGAACCTTGAACCATACCCTCCATAGATCTGATTGAACTCTTAATTATGAAAAAACCGTTAGAAATTAAATTAAGTAAGGGTTTAAAAGGTAGAAATTGCGATACCAACAGTGTAGGTATTCGATTTATCGATTTTTTAACTGATCCAAAAATCAAAATTGCAAACTCGCGTTCACTTTCACTTTCAACTGCAGCGTCACCTAGCGCTAACATTTCTCGTCAACCAATCCCAACACAAAGCGAGAGCAGTTTTCAGCTCCTCGAATCACAATCTAGACTTTAGGTGACAAGACCGACATGACGATTGGACGCGCCTTCGATCTCATCGCTGCGCGCAAGCCCTAGAACCAGTCGTCCACTTCCTGCGTCTTCGCTTCCACTTCCGATTGGAAGTTCCTCATCATCGCTACCACTTCGAACCTCATCATAACACAACAACAAACGGGACGGCGGAACGTAAAGACCACGACGTTCGCCCAACAGTCTCGCTTCAACGTGGTGGCATACACACCTACGTCGTTTCGATGACGACGTCGCGCGCGATCGACTGCAGCGAGGCCCGGGGCCGCGTTTCGTGATGAAGGCGGCCGAGTGGTGCAGCCACATCCGCGTGGCTGTGGTGGCCTGCGTCGCGCTCGCCCTGTGCGGCGTCATCTACCTCGGCTACTTCTGCCCCGAGCGCGTGTGCGCGCTCACGGCTTCTGCCGGGGGTGGACAACAGCCCCCGCCCACGCAACCCCGAAGGTTACCCCCTTGGCTCCTCGTGTCATCATCATCATCTTCTTCATCCTCGTCGGCCCTGGTCCACCCGCGAGCCCCTCTGCTGGTGCCGCCGCCTCAACTTCCACCCACCGATGGCATGGGACAACCTCTGGGACAACAACGCGATCATCGCGGAGGAGGTGGTGACAGCAAGAAATTCGACATCGCCGGCCGAGACGTGTTGGTGTTTTTGCACATCCAAAAGACGGGCGGCACGTCGTTCGGTCGCCATCTCGTGCAGGACCTCGACCTGCCGAAACCGTGCGACTGTCGCGAGAACAGGAAACGGTGCAAGTGCACCAGACCCGGGTCGGACTCGAGCTACTGGCTCTTCAGCCGTTACTCGACGGGCTGGCAGTGCGGTTTGCACGCCGACTGGACAGAACTCACCAACTGTGTCGATTCGGCCCTGGATCAACGGGAAAACGTGTTCGGCGTCGAACGAAGGTAAGTTAATGACAGCAATTTAAAAAAAAATAAAAAATTTGGTATATATTTTTGCCTAATACACCTATGCACACGTCGGAGTAAACGTTGATTGATACGAATACACATATAAACTCGGGTGCGGTTTATACTTAAAAAATTTTGGTATAATTAAACGCCCAAAACTATACGTGTCTATTAAAGGACTCGTTTCAATAGTTCGTAATATTTTTATAATCGATGGTGTTTGTTGTCAAGATATCACCGTGATAGTATTTATTAATTGACGAGTAATGTTGTTGTGACTATCGATACGCGTAAATTGAGATTTATCATAAGTTGAATGATAAGAGTTTATTGATCTCAGGTGGCGATTACAGCACTTTAAAAATAGAGACACTGTGCCAATGATGATACAACTAACTTAAAGAATAACAGAGCGTTTGCTTCCACAACAGAATTACTCGTTGCGGTGCAAAATAAAGGGAGGGATTTGTTCTCTCGCTAGACAACGTGGTTTTTCTAACGGGGAGAACTGCAGAATAACCAGAATCGCGAACGACCTTTGACACTGCGAAGTTCGGTTCAAAGGGGGAGAACTCTGATGTGGACTAAATAGAACTTGGATGTGTCGGCTATCAATGTGAACGTGCATAA
>JAQIWH010000130.1:0-71184 GCA_034695005.1 Cryptops parisi
AAGGCGTTTTACAGCGTTTGTCATAAAATCATCGATTTTAAGCATCTTTGATTGGATGTTGGAATTTAGTGCACGAACGCTGCGAAGCTTGGAAATACGGCCTGCACCCGTGTCACAAAAAATTAAGAAATTTCTTAAGGACAAAGGTGGTCCTACAATGTACTGAGTTACTGCATTCATTAGTGGTGTTTACCTTGTGTGAACACTTTTTTCTTTTGTAAACACTGAGAATTTTCATTTTGTCTAACTAGAAAGCAAATTGCTTTTATAGCTGGTCAAAGTCACTATTGTGCTAGTCTCGTGTAGTGATTCCATACTTTTTTCCAGGGGTTGTATTAAAGCTTAACTCGAATTTCTTCCAACATCTTCATGTGACATGTCATTGCACGGTCAGCAAGAAACGATGCCGATGAGCTTTGAAAGCCGCCAGTAAGAATTGTATTGACGTGCGCGTATCAGCCTTTCGTTTTCACTCAACAGCTTTAAACATAATCGTATTTGTCCATAGATGGATTGAAGGTTCTACACGAGTACTGTATCGTAAACAAAATCGTGCAGGAAGATAATTCATTTACAAAACGATTCTAGGCTTAACACGTTCGTGCCTAACTTTTGCAAAATTGAAAATGATGCTGCATCAGCATTAAGCCTCAGGTTATTCTGAATCGGAGCTACAGAACCTTAACTTTGGTAATATCAATAATTTAAACGTCTGAAACAAGTGTTTAATTTATAGATCCCAAACTTACTAACCTTAGAATTAGATGGTGGGAAGTGATTGTAGCAAAACAACACTAAACGGGCCATTTCTGAACTCAGCAACAGGTGAGAAGTAATCTTGGCAACTCTAACTTCCACTGTGCTAAATTATCCTTGCAGGGTCGCCAGCAAAGACCCTCAATAACTATAACCCTCAATAATTATATTGAGGGTCTTTGGTTGCCAGTAAAGACCCTCAATATAGGCCTATAAGTCAATTTGATTTGAAAAACATTTGTGACGTCATTATTAATGGTCCCTAGTTCATCTTTAGGATTTTCCAGGTGGCACCACAATCAAATAAAATTAATAAATGTTAGATGAACTATGGGAAAAAATGGTTAATGCCATGTCTTGATGGTTGCCAGTATATACTGTAGTATTGTCATGGTCAAATTAAACTGAAAAGAAGTTCATAGTTAGAGTGTATTAAATAATGAAAGAAACAATCCTTATTTGGAAATATACAGAAATCCTTATTTGGAAACATACAGTCTATTTATTTGTTGGGACAAATGGTAAAAGATAGCTCATTAGAAACTACAAGGACTGTAAGAAATACAAAACAATATTAGACAACAGATCAAAGGTCACTTTCATCCTTTTGGTTGTTTCCATTTGTTTTCTGCGGTCCATATGGATCTTTCAAGGCATGCTACTATCATGACATGGTTGTTTTTTTCTCTGTTTTTCTACACTTTTCCAAATAATAATAAAAAATGGTAAGTCAGACAACAAATCCCTTCGCAAAGCCGTTGCAGTACGGCTTGCAAATAATTTTTGTTTGTTCCAAAACATAACAAAAATAATTTAAATCTTATTATTACCTTGAAAATAAATGTTTCAAAACAGATAATTGAGACCTGGAATGCTTTTTTATGTTTTTCACAACTTATTTCTTTTTCCAATGTCCATTAAAAAAAATGGTCAAGGTATTTCGAAAAGTACAAATGCTTTGTTTGACAACACAATTCGCTTTTTCCTCTTTTAAAAGAAAAAATAAAACAAAAACAAATCATGATCATAGTTTTAACTCCATTATTGCAAAGATTACACTCTGCTGCTACCATTTCAGACATACAACAATAACATCTACCCATAGTACCCTCTTTTGATACCAACTTATTCAACCAGTACTTCAACATTAAATAAAAAAATATATTTGAAATCAATCCAAATTACTAAAAAAAAAAATTACAATAAAATTGAAAAAATGTTAATGCTCGATTCCAAACTTGAAGAAACGAAATATTAACAAACAAATTTAACAACAAGTCTTAGTGCATAGTGTCACAAGTGTCATTTCATAAAAAGAAAATATATGAAATTAAAATTAAGATGCTGTCTTTCGCAAGAACAAAATGATAATTTGATAACCATTTGTTTGCTCACAAATGTCAATTTAATTTAAAAATTTAAAAAAATATGTTTAATAATTGGAAAACAATTTTCCGATTATTTAGCATTTAAACAGAAAATACGTAATATAGAAATATTATCATATATCCAGAAATCTAATTTTCAATAATAATAAATTTGGATTAAAAAACTTTTAAGCACAATGTCAAAATGTGCGAAATTAACAACACGAAAAAAAAAATAAGTACATTAAAAAACAAGAATTTTATGATTAAACTTTATATATTGTCACAAGATGACCCTCTCACAACTGAAACTAATTTAAATACTGTACGTATTTTGAAATTGGTATTTCTGTCACCAGATGTCACCGTTTCTCTCAGACATCTCTCACCAGTGAAACTAATATAAAGCGTATATTAAAGAAAAGAGATTTTAAATCTACCAAGGTTTCAATGTAGCAAAACAAAAAATTTGCATAGATTGTACGAAATAACACAAAAATTAACCCATAACGACAAAAAAAATTAGTTTTTTTTTTAGAAATAAACAAAAATCACATTACATTAAAAAAATAAATCCTGAAACAGTTGCAGCAGAAGTATGTAATCATAACTGAACAATATAGTATAAACAAGAACTTTTCTTCAATGATTCACACCTTAGATTGCCAAAGAAGAAAACAACAAAAATTCTCTTCAAATGCAGAAACATAGCAATAATAATAATAATAATAATAATAATTAATAATTAATATTTACATGAAGAAAAAAATCATTTTTTTTCCATACTAAAAAAGAAAAAATTAGGGAGAAAAAAAAATTAAACAAGAAATTTTAACACTCCCAAAAGTAAGCAACATATTCTTATAATATATTATATTCTGGTATTTATAGTTTAATGTACAGTTGTTTTTTCATATGTATAAATTATAACTACATGAACAAAAATTTGAAGCAAATTAGGAAAAGAAGATACGCTTGAAAATAAAATGATAATAATTTCATATTTACAAATCACGCCAATTCATGACTTTGAATGGCACGAAAAATCAAGATCGAAAAACAAAAAAGTTGACCTATCTGTACAGCAAACTTAAGTTCTCCATTTTTTGCAGTAAAAATTAAGTTTCAACAGAAACTTTTATAACACCATCATCTGGACTGCAGAATTTTATTAATGGCCGATCTCACATTCAAGTCGATTTTTAACTAATGCATGGGCGTGCGTGCATGTTATGTAGAAAAATAGATGTATGTTGCAAATTTTGAAGAACAAAAAAAATGGAATTAGTATGTATCGTTTTTTTCATTTTATTTTTTAATGGTTTTCGTATTTTTGTTTTTTGCGTTCGCATTGTGGGCTTCATTCGGATGAAAAGGAGAAAATGTCTTATCCCTTTTCTTGATGACGAAAAAATAACTTTTGATATGTTATTACGTTAGTCTTCTAAATGCAAACTTAAAAGGAAACAAAACAATAAAAACCGAAATTCATTATTTGTATTATCAAGATATAGCGTGTGGATTAAACTATGCAAAAACGTTCCACGAATGGTTCATCGTATTCATTTTCACTGTGTTCACCACTAAATCAAGTATTTAACGACAAATTATAATCAACCAAACAAAAAATTAAGCCAATAAACTTTTAATTTTGAAATAACAAAATCCTAATTTTAATTTTTGTTACTCTCACCAAAATTTTCAAGTTTCTTGAAATCTTGCTACTGGGTGGTCCATATGTTGTATCTAGGCATTTTATTTTCATTTCACATGATTTTTCAAAATAAATAATCAATTTTTTTTTAAATAACTATTATTTAATAATATTTATCATTAAAGAAATAAATTTTAAATAGATATATTAAATATTAATAACTTTTATTCTAAATCAATATTTAAAAATCAACAAAGTACACGCCAAGCTTTTTTTTTATAGCTCACCCTGCACATACAAAACTTCAAATTGCTCCAATACATTTCATTTTTTAATATCTTTTAATTTTTAATTTCACATGATTTGTAAACATTGTCAAAAAAAAATTTTAAACAAATTATAAATTTATATCAATTTTTCTTCAAAAGTCAATATTAATTTTTCATCAATATTAATAAATTAATTTTTCCTTAAAAATCAAATTATTATTTTTTAAAGTAAACATGCTATTTTACAACACATGGACCACCCTGTACAATCCAAAACAAAATCGCCTCAAAATGGCTGATCCCCATTACATACATTAATAAATTATCACCATTCCCTAAAAAAAATTCATCTGTTAACTAACCTTAAAAATAAACTACTTGATTTAATGGTAAACACTAGTTAGTGAAAAAATTTTGTAAACAACTAGTTAGTGAAAATGAACAATTTTATTTATCGTTAAGTTTTCATACTTAAAAAAAAAAAACATGCAATTTATATTTTCCAATTGAATTATAGAAAATAAAAATAATAAAGTAACGTTTGCCTTTTTTAACTATTCGATAACCATGACTGGTTTTTGTTTAGTTTTAAATGAAAAATAAACACTACCAAATAAAAACAGCAATCAGATATGAAAAACAATACCAAAAATAAAATAAAATAATGAAGTATCGCAGTACTGAATACATGTCGGTTAAAATAAAACAAAATACATTATCGTAGTAGAAAAATTGGTAATCAACTAGTTAACATTTCCAAATGCTTTTTTATCTCAATTAAAAAATAAAAACAGGCACAACCATCTACATTTGTCTATTTATTTTAATAAATAAAGCGTGTTTATTATTATTTTTATGGTTTTCAGTTTGTTTTTTATCCAACACGCAGTTGTATTAAATATACGTTAAGAAATATTTCATTTCAATAAATTATATACCACTGCCATTTTGATTAGAATTCTACTCATGACACGCAAAAAAAAAAGCATTTTGTAAACTATTTTCTTTTAAAGCCAAAGTAGAAAATGTTTTCGTTTATAATTGAAGAGCTCATTTCCAAAAAGGCATATCTCCACTTCTGAGTTAAAAGGCTCTGAAAAACTAGGTGTATCGCTGATTCCAAATATGTTCTTTTTTTCAAGACATCAAAACTTATTACGTATTTCCTACTGTAAAGCACTCTCAAAAACCACGTTTACATGAAAAGTCTATGGTCGAATAAATACAAAAAACTCGTTTCCTGAAAAATTTGCATTTCATGGACTTGAGACATTTTGGAAATAGGTTCTTCAATTAGTGATAAAAACAATGTCATGAAAATTCTTTCATTCCAACGAGCCTAAAAAAAACGTTAATTTCATGGAGATGAAAAAAAAATGGAAGAACCATTTGGTATTTACTATACAAATAACTCATCTGGCGTTATTAATTGGAAAAACGAAAATAATTAAACAGCAAAAAAAAAAATAAATTCCATTGTCGGTAGCGAAAAGAACGAAAAATATGAACTCTTTTCGCTACAGAGACGACGAGGTCGAGAGTCTTTCCAGCGGCGCACTCTATTGTTGAAAAAGCAGAACGTGTCTTCGTATTTTTTTATATCATTTTTATTTTTTTTCATTTTTAAATCCATTAACAACCCTAGTGATTACTCTGTAACACCTCAAGTACAAATACAGTATATACATGATTTACAAAAAAGTAGAAGTTTTGTTTTGCCCCCGTTTGCAGAGAGGTCGCTGCATAAAATCTTGGTTGTTGGTTTTGTTTTTGTTGTTATGTTTAAAAAAAGTAAACCGCTCTTACTTTTTCGCTTCTTCCTTTAATCATGTGTTTTTTAACCTGTGAAGACCACGGCGAACATAACGCACCAACTCCATCAAAGAACTGTGCAATGTTAACTGTCCACAAGGCAAATCCAGTTCTTTGAAAAACTCTACAAACAAAAAAAAATTATTATTATTAATTTATTAAAATCAATTATCAAAATAACATTAAAAATAAAATTCCTAACAAATGCAAATAGTCATAATAACTAGCAAAAACTGGGCTTTAATTGGACTGGCGTGTGTGAAGTATGAATATCAAAGAAACTATGAGCATGTGCAAACAAATTTAAACAATCTAGTAATTAAGTTGGTTTGATTAAAAAATGAAAAGTAAAAATGAAAAAACAAAACATGCAGAGCTGACACCCAAGCCCAACCTGCTACCCTTCAAACAGAACTCTACCAACTGGGCTACTTGGCCACTGTGGTGAATGGAATACCCAATTCACCCACCAGGGGGCGACAGTAGAACTTTGTAATACGAGCTGAGGTGGACAGAGCAGTTTACAATAAACGATCACAACCCAGAAAACAGTCTGAAAAAAGTCTACAATTACAGAAGTTATTAAATGCTGCATGAAGCAGGCATAAATTTAGACCCCTAGGCCCGTTTTAAATGTTAATAAGCAAATACAGCTTCTTTTATGTAAGTGTAAAAAAATTCCATCATCCAAGCTATTTTAGTTTTTGAGAAGAATCTATCACAAAATCCAGCCCAATGCCGATTTTGGTCCAACTGGAATAAAGAAACTCACTTCGCTCGTCTCATCAATTTTAACTTTTAATGCATATACATTATAACCATGGTCTAACACTGCTATCCCAGGCTCTATCCAAGGTCTCGCTCTTTTTGATTAGCACTTTTTAATATCAATCCATTTTTCGTTTTATGCCCAATTTCGTTATACAGTTGAGGATTTGGGTGGAATAACGATTTAACTCAAAAAGTGTAGTTAGTTGTGAGAAAATGTGCAAATATTTCTAGCACCTTCAAATTTAAAATTAAAAGCAAGTTCCTGTCAACTGTATATTTATAGAAGAAAAATAAACAGGTTTTGCAAAAATCCTGTTGACTTTTAGTTGACAGGCCTCAAGTTACAGGCTAATTTACAAATGCTATTACGCCGTTATTCCAAATATCGTGAAATTTAGATTTTACATCGTTTTTCCAAAGATCAGTATCATTGTTTTGGAAGGGAAGCAAGCAAGTGAAAAACTTAGGAAGTGAAGAAATCACAAAAAATTTCTGATTTATAATAATCGCGTTCCATATTCTTGCTCCAAAAAGTCCGAAAGTGCAAATTATATGCAACCCAATGTCTGTTGTAAATTATTCAATATATGCATTTTAAGGAATAACGACGTAAGTGGATTATCGCCGCTTTTCCACTCAACTTCTTCAATTATTATCCCAAGATCAGGTTTTTTGCAGTTAAAACAATTTGGCTCTCATGTAGCAAATAATTTAAGAAAAAAAATTATTAGAGTAAAATAAACAGCTTCATCTTACCTTCGCAGTTTCCCTTTACAATGAGACTTTCGGCTTGATCCCAAAGGTCATGACAAGAAAACAGGTAATGCATATTGGTGATTTGCTTGTTCATGATTGAGTGGATGCCGAGCGGCACGCTCACCACCGCTGGCTGCACCGGTGGAACGGAAACCGTTGGTGCAGGAGCAACCGCTGCAGTCGATCCCGTCGCAGCAAAAGTACCACCACGTTGTCCACCAACTTCGCAGCTAGAATAACCACTGCTCTGAGAGCCGACAGAACCAACACTGCCAGCTGGCGACGGCGTGGGAGACATGGGCGACGGGGTCCCGGTAGTCCGACTGTTCCACGTCGAAGAGGGTTGACACGGCGACGATAATTGTTGTGGCTTTGAACTCGATATTTGGCTGGAATTGACCTGTTGAAGAAACCACCGAAAGATCAGAATTTCGCAATCATACCCTAATGAAATTTTTCGACATTTTATAAAAGTAGACGTGTTTTACTTTTTGATATTCAAGTAAGACTTTGTTGTTTTCTCGTACGTCCGCTCGTCTCATGTGATATAACCTCAAATACAAAAGGGATTGACAACGTAGGCTGTAAATACAAAGAAAATACAATAATTGATATTGATTACACACATTTCTAAAGTAAACAAATAAGTTAAAATAAAAACAAGAAATGTGTAGAATCACAGCTTATTAGTTGATGATCGTACACACTTTTGTTCCTTATTTACATTACACGTCGTATACAATAAATACATACATTCAATATAATAAATGTATTTTATGCGTCACCAGCTATGTATAGAATACAGGGTTTCTATAATTTCTTTTAAGTGTAGAATGCCTAGTCTCTTTTGGCAATGTGTGACATCTTGTACACAACTGTTTAGGGTAGTTAACGACATTTTGTATATTGAAACATAAAATTTGAGTCCAAGTTTAGGCCTCAATTTAAACCTAACCAAAATTCTAGCTTAACATAACTATTCCATTGCCAATTTCAAACTTTGCCAAAAAAATTGCTAGGCATTCTATAGTGCCTGTTTCTATACATTTCGGGTAACACAAAGTACCTTGAAGCCTCAGGAATGCAAGGTAAACACTAACTCGAAAACAAAATGTATAACAAACGACTAGAAACAAAGCTCGTTCATTGCCTAGAGTTCATTGTCTGTATTATAATAAACGAAATAGTTTGCTTACCTCAAAATAGCAAGTTTAGTATCGCTGCTGCCGGTGTGTGAATTATTCTGATGATTTCGGAACTTGGATGAGATGAATCTATTAAAGGTATAACTTCAGTAATTTTCGTGTTAGAATTGTTTTTGTTTATTTTTTTCATTCGGACTGTTAACATTCAAAAAACAAGAAATCTATCGTCAGGTTCTTACTTTATGAGGTTTAATGTGTCTTTGTACATCGTGAAAGCCGATTTTTCGGTGACCTTGTCTATCTCCATAGCGTTTCCAGTCAAAATAAAGAACATTACAGCCTCCAGGTATTTCATTGCTTGAGCTGTCTTGTCGGTCTAAAATTAATAAAAAAAAACAACAAAAATATATCAAAACAAAATTCATAGCAATACTCCAACAAAAGTAAAAAATTACACAAAATTTTTTTATAATAAACAATCTTGATGTTCTTATTGTAAATGTAGACCTCAAATGCTCTTACTAAACACGCTTTTACCTCCTTATCTGCCTGTCGTTTCAATTTTTTGGCTTCTGGCAAATAATGCTCCGATGACATTCTGAAATAACCAAACCATGTTAATCGTATTCGAGTGTATTGTTAATTTGTTTCGCATCGCCAAACAAACCACAAAAATAATAAAAAGAAAATCAAGTTTACTTTTCTTCCATATCTTCGTTGTACATGCTGTTGTAGCACAAGCGAGGATCTGCAGCAATAGTTGGAGCATCGGCCGAGGGAGCGTTCGTAGAAGCTACTTCGTCATCAATCCTATCATGATTGGTTTTCCGTTCAATGACTTCAACTCTATCATCCACCGCTTCAACGGTTTGGACCTGCAACCGAAAAAGAGTGCATATTTAAATTTTTGGTACCATCATTCGCACGAAAATAAACTTCCGATTTGATCATCCTGCAGTTTCTTAAGAAATTTTATCATAAAGGGTGTCTCATAAAAAAAAATGTACACACAATTTAATGGTTGAAGTGTGCATTCATTTTTCAGGACATCCTGTATACAGGGTGTTCCCAAAAGGTCTAGTCGCATTTTAACCACAGATGGTACGCATCAAAACAAAGCAAAAAGCCCACACGAGCTCACAAACACATAAATCATTTGCATACCTATGGCGAGTAAGAGACGAGGTCTATGCATTTATGCGACTTCACCCTGTGTTATTTCGCAAGGGAAGCTTTTCCGGATCCATGTTTATTGCAGTTTTGCTTTGCTTTGATGCGTAAAATCTGTGGCTAAAATTTTGCTAGACCTTTTAAAAACACCCCATATTTGGATTATACCTCAAAATATATTCATTCAATAAATTCGCTGAAAATTAATAGAAGACAAAATTTTGGCTTCAATTGGTCAAGCCACCAGACTACTTGCTCTCTAATATAAGTACAGCAGACTTTTGCTAATCCGGCCCTCAATAATCTGGCCTTCTGCTGTGATGTAAAAAAGCTTGAGTTACAGCACTGGTATCAGTAAATGGGACAGTATGGTAATATAATATCTACTGGTATTTTTCTTCACCTATCATATTTGGGTTTCTCATTTGGGTTTTTTAAAACACTAAATACAGTAAACTTGCAACATTGAGTTCAGTAAAGAGTGCATAAAATTAACTTTTTTTTATGCACTGCTCTCGGTAATCTGGAATCCTTCTGCGCAAGAAATAGCCGGATTACCAAGAGTGTACTGTATATCAAAAGTTGCCTAGTTTTATATCAAGTCCGTCATTATGAAAGAAAAAATGAAAAATGGTTTCGCTCTAATATCGATGTTTATCGGTATAATTGAAAGTCTCCAGGCAATATAGTGATGAGCCACACTTTTTTCAGAAATGACATTATTACAAACTGTTCTTCAGTATTGTTTCTAGCATCTTACTTTACCATTTCCTGAATTTTCCAGAAAATGGCAGCATAATCTATTAGGTCAGTCAATAAATAACGAGTCGAAGGCTATTGTGAAAAAACTACGAGACATGCAATTAACGCAGATTGGCATTCGTAACAAAAAAGATAAGCAGGTGCATGAGCTGCTAGAATGTGCACCACGTGATAAAGAAAAGGGGGCGAGGGAGGAGAGGGGTTCAATCATGAGCCATCCACGCCATAAGGAAAAAAAAAAATAAGAAACCCAGTAAAGTTTACTTACTGGGCAATACTTTATTTAAAAGGATTGCCCATGAAAATTTAGACATTTGTCCCACTAAGACACTAAACGTACAATGGCCGTCTTGAAAGACAAATCCTTTTTTGGATTTGTTCTGCTACTTCCTGTGAAAAACCGCACTACAGCTCTCTATGGCTTGGACAACACGCACGATGAGTGACCCTCTTTTTCGATCACATGGTGCAAAGCATGTACATTCTAACAGAACATTCATGTGCTATCTTTTTTTTTATGAATGTTATTCGTGTCAATCGCCGTTATTGTACGTCTTATAGTTTTTTTTATAATAGTCACCAGTTCGTTTTTTATTGACTGACCCATATAGAAACTCACAATTTTGCTCAGTTTGGTACACTAAAGTTTCACACCAGAAAAACGACTCTACTGAACAATTTAAAAAATGTCTCATCATTATATTACTCGAAGCCCTTCAATTAAATGAGTTAAAATATAAAATTTTTTGGCAGCATTCTAAAAAAAATTCCTATTTGTCATTCACAAAAATGTCATCAAACAATAATGACTTGAATAAATTCAAGACAAATTTGATATCCAGAATTGATAAATTCAAGAGAGAAAGTCCTAAATTCGAACAAATTGGTCCCGAATCAGCTTCAAATAAATTCAGGACTGTCGGGGGAAAAATCAAGACGTCTGATCATCCTACTACAATGGCATGTCGAATACGGTGAAATAACTGAGACCCAACTGCAATAGCAATAACACAGATCCACCGAGAACTACCAAAAAAAAAAAAAATAATAGTATGGTATTTGACTTACTTGACTAGCTACTGCTGTGATGGATGGATCACTCTTGTTCAGTTTTTGTACAGGACCATCTTCAACCTCCTTTTCTTTGCTCCAAGTCTTGCCAGTGCTGCCATGATCTTTGCTACGACCACTCTCACGACTATTGTCTCTGCTCCTTGTCTTTTCTTTTTCTCGCTTCGCAGAGTCTTTTAGTTTAGTTTTACTACTCTTCTCAGACGATGTAGTAGTCTTCAAAGCTTTCGAATCGACCTCGCCTACACTGCTCGTGTTTTTCCTCTTCTTGTCTTTGACGGGCAATCTTTAAAAACAAAAAACAAAATTTAACTTGTAAACTCAATTGGTTTTTTTTTTGTATGAACAAAATTCAAGAAAACAACTGCAAATAACAGTTTGAAACAAAGGAAGTTCTACTTACTCATTTTCTTGAGTCTCCTTTGCGTAGTCTTTGGGATTTTCGTTCTTGTGATCCTTGACGACGGACTGACTTTTCGAACTGGCCATTGATGCCATGCTGCTATTACTTCCACGTCGTTCGGATAAACGAGACAAGTTCTTTGGTTCCACTTTTGCATCATCATCTGCACTTTTCTCGCTACAATATCAGCATATTAAAAAAAAAAGACGGTTGAGATACAGCAATCATATGCTCGTATTTAAAATTCAGTTAATGCAAAATAAATTAATGAAAAATATATAAATAAAATGCATATGTAAATAAATAAATATATAGACAGTATATGATAAGACAACCAATTAAAAGTGAAAAATAAAATTACAAATTCCACTCAACAACAAAAGCGAAACTTAATTTTATGCGCTTTTTAAACAACCAAACAATTTCATTTCTACAGGTTTTGTTTTTCCTATTAAAAACGTCATCTCGCGTTCTGTTCGCGACTTTTTAATGATGAATTTCTCAAATAAATTTTTAAAAATGTCAACAGTTTACTGATGAATGAGGGTCCTTGATTAATTTGGATTAAGTCAAAATTGTTAACTTGTTTATATCTCACACATACAGTAGAACTCTATACCTTTCCAAACTGTCACAAAAGTGATTCAGATAATCGAAAATTGATGACAAGTGAAAAGCAATCTAATCAATGATGAATGAATACCATTAACACTTTGCTCTAATGTACTGTATATAATAAAAACTAAAATTAAACAACCTAGAACAGGTTTTTCCTCAAAAAAAAATCAATAACTGTAATTATAAATTAACAATTGTGAAACAACTTGTTTTTAAAAAGTTCAACTTCAAAAACCTACAAATTTTGTCCTAAATGCAGACATGATTTTTCCCTCACCGAAAGATCCACAGAAAACGAAACCTCAAATTTGGTCAATACTGCATAGGCCCAATTGGATTAACTGACAATTCGGATAATCAAGAGTTCTACTGTACGTCCTTTACTTGTGCTCCATTCGAAAGTATATTTCTGGGTTTAAATATTATACAAGAAGCCATCACTTTATGCAAGTTTCTTCTAATTTTGTGGCAAGATGCCCAAATGCTTGTTTATGAGCAAGGCAATTCATTATTTATTACACAATTTTGTGCACAAGTGACAGAACGCTAACATTCTGCAACTTAAGGAGAATTTTGATGTTTTGTTACAAGCAATGCTAGGTTAGCCTAGAGTTGCCTGTATACGCTTTTTGGATTTACTGAGGTTTATGCAGAATGCAACACTTGCATAAATCGAGGACCTCCTGTAACTTCTATATAACATGTCGTGCCCTGTCTTTTATAGTGAAACTCGTGTACTGAACTCCGTAGCTAATTAATCATTTCCAATACTTTATCTCTTATAATTTTTTTTTACGACTTTGTATTTTTCTTATGTAGAAAACAAATGATTCATGATACAGTTCATACAGAAAAAAAAAACATCCCAAATTACATTTTGTACATTACATCACAACTACAACACATCTGTGGATAATAAATTCATTCGTCCAAGATGTGTTTTAAATTTTTTTTTAAAGGAAACTGAAGTTTTTATTATACAAGAACCTCTTATAATTGAGGTTAAACTGAATATAAAAAAACTATATTTATATTTTTTCATTATCTACTGACACAAAATTTTACTTATAATGAAAAAAAGAACAAAAGGTTATACAACACCCACATGATAACTTTAGCTGTAAAATACACCAATATTAAATTTTAAATGTAAAAATCGTTTTTCGTTTAAGTTAGACATCAATACCAATGTGCCGATTAGCTTCATAATCATTTATGAAAAATTTAAAAGAACGTTATATTTTGTAGATGACATTATAAAAAGAATTGAACAGTTCACTTTAACTTCAAAGAATTCTCGGAATAGTAGGACCCTGCCTGCTCATTCAGTGGGTTAATTTCCAGCTGAAATCAAGTCGACTTCTTCCCCGATATAACGCTAAACTAACAAAGCGATTGGCGATTCAAAATAATCGTGGCTTATACATTATATAAAGTTGATAAGCTAAATTTTGCTATTGCACTATACAGTACATCGATTATTTCTTCAACTCATTAACTTAAACTTCGATTATTTCATCTAACTCATGACATGAATGATTCAAATACAAAAATTCAGATGATCGGATGAAAAACAAACCCATGAAACGACGACTATACTATATCTATAAATGAACCTTATCATATACTGTACTATTATACAAAAAAACAAACTAAATAACTAAAACATGAAAATAGGATGTGCTTATAAATTAACATTTTGCAATGCCTTGTTTGAAAGATCAACTGTAAGCTTACAATAATTTTTCAAATACCTCCAAATTTGTGACTAACTATAGATCAGAGACATAGGCCTACTAAAGATCTTTTCTCCACTAAAAAACTCCAGGTTAGCAACACTGGACAAAAACAATGACTCCCATGGGCCGATTAAATTAAATGACAGATAATCGGGGCTGGGGATAAATGAGAGCTATATTGTGATTTACAGCTTAGCTGAACACAGAATCGAGTGAAATGTTAAAAACTAAAAGCTATGAATGAACAAAGAACTATCAGCTGGCACAACAAACCCTTTAGGCAAGCAACAGTACAACTCAGGTTGCCGATAACCGTAACATATTACAATAAAAATGAAAAGCCTTTACAAAAAACCGGCTTAATACCAATATACCACAATATGAATTTTGTTATCGCTAGCTTTAGTTCGCTGTGACATTTGCAGAAATAAAACAAAGCTGCTCACCTTTTCCTTTTCTCTTTCTGATATGACTTAGATTTTTCCTTCTCTTTCTTGGTCGATGATAATGTCTTTGATATCACTTTTGCTCGCTTCTCTTCCCCGGTCTTGTGGGCTTCGGCGTTCTTTCGTTTCACTCCTTTGGTTTTAGACGAGCCGCCACTGCTTTCACTCTCCTTCTTGACAGTCCTTGAGATGGGGGAAAGCGGGCTCTCTTTCACAGAACACATTGCAGCAGCAGTAGCGATAATCTGTTCTGACTTGGAGACGATGTCTAGTTTGTCATTTTGTCCACTGACTACACCACCACATAAGTTTGTTTTCACACCAATTACCGGTATCCTTCTCAGCGCTTTCAGGCTTATTCTCACAATAACTGACGGAATGCCATTGTCTTTGTAGGCTACTACAGGCACAACAGGTTCTCTGGAATTGGAAATTGGAGACAGCGGAGTTGGGTCCAGCTTGACCAGCACCACTGGCGGCGGTGGCGCTTCGTCTTCCTCGATGGCACAAGTCCTCTGCTCCTTTTCCACGATTGGTTCCTTCACCTTGTCGTTCGAAGGTCTAGAAACACACTTTGAACTCTTGCGCTTCACTTTTTCCTTCGATGCTTTCAGCTTCTCCCGCTTCTTTTCTTTCGGAGCCGAACTTTCCGGCTTCGCTTCGACCACGGCTTTCAGCGGGGAGGGGGTGCCAACTACGTCGATCTCATCTTCGGAGAGAGAATCGGGACTGTTGAGAAACTGTTGCGATTTCGGTGATTTTCGACTCTTCCGCTTACCACTGGAACCTTTTACAGAAGTGAGTTTGTTCTCAGCCTGGGGATTTGTCTTCAACGTTGAAGATGACGTACTTGTGTTGGTTCCGTGTTGTGTCACCTGAGTCGGCTGCTTGCATAATGATGATGATGGTTGTTTGTTATTAGAAATGGTGGTTGAATTGTGAGGTTTTTGGCTGTCAGGAACATTAGGCACTTTCTCGATGTCAGAGTTCAGTATGGACTTTTTAAGTTTTTCCGTTTTCCCTTTGCTGGAGCTCGCCGATTTGCTTGACGACGACTTCTTCCTTCCACTCCTGCTGTTGTGACTATCATCACGCCTGGATACGCCTTTACTCGGATAACCTTCATCTACCATCACACGTTCATTTTCGGGACTCCTCTCTATACTCCCCTTCTTTGAGCCTTTGGAGCGTGCTGTTTGACTTTCATGATGATTACTGTGACTGTCGTTCGCCTTAGTCTGCTCCTCCTCCTCAACGTTGTCCACCTCGGGTGGAGTGCATGGGCCAATCTTTCCCATCAATGGTTTGCTGTTGCGGAGCTCCAGATCGGGGTCCAAGACTTGATCGTCAAAGATTTTCCCCAAATTCAAGTCCAACAGCGGCTGATCACCACTTTGCATACAGTCCTCTACCAAATTAGAATTGGAGCCAAAGTCATTCTCACTGGCCTGCAACGCATTTTGAGCATCATTTACGCCTATGCTAGGTCCAGATGTTCTCAACTTCCCCATGAACTTGGAAAGCTCCCAGCTTTCTTGAACCTAAAAGTAAAAAAAGCGCAAAACAACGTCAATGACTTCATTTCAGAAACTTGACCTTATTAAAAAAATATGCCATCAAATGACATTCGGCAAAATTAAAATCGCAAGCCATGAGCTACAATGAGGATATTTAAAAACAAATTCGTTAGTATGGGATAAGGGTTCTTTCATGCGCAGTATAACAAAATAATGCTAAAAATGATATATTGCTTTAAGACAATCTAAAAGTAAAATCGTACCGTAGGTGACTCCTTTGGAGATTCCACAACGTTCCTATTTTCAGTTTCAGATTCAGAACCACTGTCATCCTTCGACTCAGAACCAGAACTGCTATCCTCCGAGTCACTAGAAGTACTCTCCGAGCTAGAGGACATAGCAGCCACAGGTGGGGGAGGATTTATCAGTACACTCTGACTGGGAGATCTGCAAGTAATTGAAGATATTTTATTTCAACGTCTTTTGTGGTACATTTTGCTATAAAGCTTCACAATTGACCAAACAACGTGAAGTAAACCTGTAAGGTTTTACAATATGTGTATTGAACAATTTATTTAAGAACTTAATTTCACGCAAAAACATTATTTAAGGCTGACTTTCACGAATTTAAAAAGATTAGTTTGCTTATGCAACTGATTCAATATTTCAACAATTATCAACTAAAATAATTGCTCATGTTATACTTGGATATATAATTGGAGTCTTGTTTTATCATGGAATACCAATACCAGTATCATACGAAAAATGGTGCTTTGAACCATTAAAAACTAGTCTTTTACTTCATTAAATTTGCTAATAACTTAGTATCACGCTAATGACTGCATAAAAAGTGCACATTACAGCATGAGCAAAATAGTTATCTCATTGTGTGATGAATGTTCAAGCACTTATCAGTAGCTATTAATGATTCTAGATTACATGCTTCTAGATTGACACTATGTCTCAGTAGAATTTTCAGAGATACACATTTAGTTTACCATCTTTATATCATTAAAATTATGACAAAATAGCCTTTTTTAATACCATGAGCATTTGTTTCCCTAAAGGTACATGATTATGTACAACATATGTATGTAAAGTTGTATCACTATGGTACAACAGCATTACAACAAGTTACCATTTCAATCAACTCATCATCAAAGCTACCACACATTATATGAAAGATGTTGCCATGCCAAACAGCATTCGATGATGTGCTTATTGGAACACCTTAGAATTAAATCGACCAATACAAAAAAAAAACTTACCTTGGCAAACTCAGTGAATTGGGTCCTCGTTTTGACACAGGTACCTAAGAAAAGAAAACCAAAGATGTAGTAATAGACAAACTCAGTGCACAACTTCATAGTCATTCCCTTTCTCTCCCAATTCGGTTAAGTCCACTGAGGTAACCTGCTCACAGGGGTTTCAGCCAACAGTAGGTTGTCAGATACCCTTTATTGGTGCAGCATGATAGGGATGGAAACTGGTTATTACATCAAAGGCTCAACCAGGGGTTATGGACAAAAAAAGAGAAGGCACCAAGGGGTTATGATAAAAGGTCCTGAGAAACATGAATAGGGTGCCTTCCAAAAGATCTTGGCAAATATAACCATCCCAATGTCTAGCACCAAACTCAATTGCAAAGAAAAGAGGAGAAAAAATCCGATATTGAATAATATCATTGCGAAAAATTCATATGAACAAAATCCAACATATGACAGGTTAGATTCAGTCAATTTGAAAATCAAACTTTGCAATTCATCAAACATTTTTTTCAACAAATCCCCACAAAAAATTCAATGGAACTTATTTCAAAACTACATAAACTCCAGTCTGTTCTCAAAATCATTACACCATAGAATGTTGCATAATCAAATTAAGGAAATGTTTCAAAAATCATATTAAAGAAGTAAGAGATTGTGTATATGTCTTAATAGTGAAAACAGTCAAAAGACAAGAGTCAATGACCAGTTGACACATTGTATGTTTTGCCAGTTCCTTTGGTTGATTGTTTTTCAGTCAATCTTTATTCCTTGTCTCATATTTCAAGTGAATTTAGAAAAGGACAACATTTCAATATCACTATGGGCACGATTTTCAGCGCATACTGCATTATTAAAAAATAAATTATGAACTTACCACTTCATCATCACTGTCTTCACTTATCCTCAAATCTTCGATAAGAGCTAACCTGTGAGAAAAAAAAAGAACGTTGAATAATCATGCGTAATTTGTTGAGGTATAATGAAGTACTAACATAAAAAACATCTGCATAATAGCATCATATTCTAACATTTATGATAAACGTGTGTGTGTAACAAAACTTTATAATTGGCTGCACTGTACGTCTCTATACACTTTGCTGATGTAGCCTTAAGTTGCATTTCTGACAGAAAAATCATGAACAGCTTTTTTGAGCATTTACCAGTACTCTTAGTACATTTTGCATTTTTTGAAAAATATAACAACCAATTTGAGAAATAAATTCAATAATCATATTCATAAGAAATATAAGCACACAGTAGGCTCGTTATTTGCACGTTTCTGCAGAACGACGACTCCAAATATAATAACAGCAATTGGTGTTATTGATATAACAGCAATTCTTGTGAATTGTGCGTGTATGACTGCCTAATTTATGTAAACACATTTTGACGAACGATTACGGAACACTGACTGCGGGAAAAAAATACACCCAATTTATCTATTTCTCCAGTTCAATAACAAATACTTTAAGATTGGACTGGTAACTTATTTTTGTTAAGTCACAAGTAAAACATTATCCTGCATACAAAACTTTCGTGCACAATTCGATAGATAGAATATGCTTGGAGCGTGTACCGGGTGTTTATAAAGTCCTTGTGTAACTTCAAACTTAAATAACTTTTGATCAAGAGATGATAAATAAACTATTTGAAGTGCATTAAGAAGCTGATTTTATTAAAATTTGGAATAAAGCAAATACTATAAATTAATATTCCACATAAAGCAAATACTATAGAATTAATATTCCGCATAACCGCCGTCTTTTTCGACGCATCATGCGAATCGCTTTCTCATTTCCGTAAAAACATGTTCCAATTGCAGTTTGTTAATTTCTCGAATGGCAAGTTCGACTCTGCCCTTCAAATTGACTGTCATTTTCAAAATTCCAAACCAAAGATAAATTTTGAAGAAACGAACTTCTTAATGCACTTTAAATAGTTTATTTATCATCTCTTGAGCAAAAGTTATTTAAGTTTGAAGTTGCACAAGGACTTTATAAACACCTGGTATTTCAATAGGTAGGTAAGTAGGTAGGTACTTGGTGTTTAACGAGGGCACCGACTGTATTTCAATATGTAATTCAAAGAAATCTACGTAGTCTGTTGACGTTCAAACAAACATATGTAGTCAGTCTATGTTCAAGCGAACATATGTAGCCTGTGTATGTTCAAACAAACATATGTAGCTTCCCCTGTGTATGTTCAAACAAAACTTCCAAACGTTAACTTGGTTCACTGAAAGATTTTCCACCTTTAACTTGTTGTATAAACAACAAACTGTGAGAGACTGTCACTTGTCATAAGAAAATGATATATGCTAACAAAGTTAAAAGCTGTCTTCAACTCAAGTCATAAACTGTTGGTGTTGCTCCAAATTTCTTGCAACGTAGTTTAAGCAATCAATGTGTTACATGTTACACAAGCGTAAAACTCGGTGGTTAATGTACACACATTTCAAAAAACAGTCTTGTCAATAAAAACCAGCTGAATTCTGTAGCATTTTGCTCAAATTTAAACGTCATTGAATATAAAATGATGAAACAAAATCCCAGCAAAAAAATAAACAACTTGATTTGTAACTTACATCGTACTACATGTCAGGTGCAAACAAGATGTCAAACCCCTTCTGAACCCGCAACACAAAAAAAAACAATGATCTGCCAAAATTAGGCCATCATTGTTTCTGCGCTATAAGAATCAAGTGTTGGTAGTTTTTCATCTTCAAATCAAGCACCATCATCAACACATGAGACCATTTCTCACTTTTTTCCTAGCAACAAGCAATTTTAGTCCCTCGGCAACCACGGTAACCAAAGTTCAAGTACCCCGTGGTTTTGTAAGCAGAATTCAATTCGACTTCTCAAGAAAATACATAATTTGACCTCTAAATGACTGATTCTGAAGGCTGTCTCAGAATCTCTTTGGAACATATTGTTGGGAAGGGTTCTACTTCCCAAGCGGGGGAGATGAATATTGCTGTCAGCTAAAAAATCAATACAGCATTCTTGAGACGTCGTCGATGCACTTCTGCCTACGAATCAAAGTGGCAAAACTGTAAATTAGCACACTCGAATTTTAATGTGGCATCCCTTCATAATGTGCATCATCTTCACCCAAGAACCAGTACATTCGTTTGTCTAGCACCTGCTAGACTCCTTTTTTGCCAGACCAGCAAAAACAAACTCCCAGCAGACATCGTGCTAAAGACAACTGCAAAATCCTTATGTTGTTGTTACAAAACAAAATTCTGTCAAATACTGTGATTTTAACAATAGCCATCGTAAAATAACAATAGCCATTAAAAAATTTTGTAGACAAAATTGTTTGGCGATCCTAATTTTGAAGCAAGCTGCTCTAGATTTTCTTCAAGTATAGTCTAAAAACCACATTGAGACAAGCCTTTTCCAGAGAACTTGTCGAGATAATCAAATGAACTTCTTACTTAAAGAGTTCAAATTTCAGTCATTTACAGGTGGTCCTCGTTTTATACAAGAATTACATTCTACAAAAACCTTACATGAATCGAAAATCGTTACCAAAATCTCCATGAAATAGAAAAACAAAAGCAGATCAATCCAAAGTGAGAGCCAACATTTACACCACACGTGGCATCCACATTGAAAGAAAATGGCACGAGTGCTCAGTCATTAGTGTATCACTGCCCAAAATTGCACGATAGCAATATTTTCTTGCATATAACATGCATCTGGGAGGATTTTTCTCATTGCACAATAGAAAATAGGGGTATCGCACATACAGAACTCGCGTAAGTTAAAATAATACCTGTATAACTATCAATGTTTTACACATTTTTTCATAAGAGATTCACTTCCCTAGTCATTTTCAATCTGTTTCGTTAATTGAAAAACCAGTGACTTTGAAAAAGCATACAAAATTACTGCAAGCTGTTTGAAACCAATACTTAACTTAACAGCATCAATAGTTATAAAAGCGTAAAATTTCCAAAATAAACCAAGAGCAACACAGCGAACAGTGACATTGCCAAAACATTGTTAATGTCAAATTAATGACAACTCATTAAACACCCACATGTTCGTTATTAAACACCATTAGTACCCACTAACATTTTTTCCAATGTTTTTGTTAGGATCAGCAATTTCCATAAATACAGTTCAATTACACAAATTCTAGTGCAAAGCATCTGGATAAAAGTGCATGTTCTATAGCTAAAAACTCAGCACACCAATTCTATTAGTAGGCCTAGTTGATTTTTACTTAATGAGTTCAAATCACATTAATGGAGAACTCCCCCCCCCAGTAGTTGGTTATTTCAATCATTATTCATTAAATTAGATAACTCTTTTATCAATACAAATTAGGAAATGAACACTCTGATTTCATGTTTACAACAGCAAAGAAGTTGTCAAAATGTCTGTACATTTGCCAAGAACCCAGCAATCAAATTTCACCGACGACGATGCATAAATCCAATTCCATCAGAAATGGAAAAGCAACAGTTGCCAAAATCTACAAATGTAGCATAGCTGAAATATGCCACACTTTCCAAAATACTTCAGAACAGATTTAAAGAAAAAGTTCCAACAACCCATTAAACATTTTTAAAACTTCATTAAGCACCAAATTCTTAATCTTAATTTGACAACTGACTTAATTTTATAGTTCCATTTTTTCAGCACTTGTAAACTAATTGACATCACAATGTAAACATGTAATAAACGTAACAGGACCAGTGTAACAGCTAGTATCAAGAAGAGAAACCAATAAAGTTCCTGCAGTTTTTTTTAGGTGATCACTGCATATCCAAAGAATTATAACACCTTTAAAAAAAAAACTGTAGCAAGTTTTGTTGGTTAGTTGAAATACAAGTTAAAGCTCAACTTACCCCTTGTCTACTTTCTTTTTCGTTTTTTCAAGCTTTCCATTTTCAAGTGTTTTGTTACCTAAAAAAAAATAAAAAACAAGAATTTTAAAACACATAATTCCCACATTTACCAAAATGAGCAAAAACTCAATCTTTGCTGTGGAATTTTCATCCAACAAGGAAGTCAAACATTCACATCAGCAAACATTCACAAATTTACCCACCAGTTTAAAAACATTCTTTAAACATTTATATAAACTCATGTTCACCCCAGCATTGAAGTTGCATATGATACTCAACAAAGGTCATAAAGGCTTCAATGAGAGTGGTATATTCTAAGTATACTTAATTGAGGTTTAAACAATGTCTGGTACCCAAACACAATTCTAAAACAATCAAAGCACAATGTTAAACATTACTCAAATTCCAATGCAATGTGTTCCAATAGCAATTGTTTTCCTCTTGCCAATGTCTTGGATATTCAGTATGCAATTGTATAAAAAAGCTCCATGACAAAATTAAGACAATATAAAGTGCCCGAAACTTTACATTAGTCAAGGACTGAAGCTAGCAGCAAAGGTCATTTCTAAGAAAAATGTCTTTAAAATAATTCAATTTTTCGGAAATGCACAAAATGAAAAATTTTAAACCCACAAAACACGAACATGTGTTAGTCTCTCATGCAAAAAACCCGCATTCACTCCTTCCAGCAATGGCTTCGGTGAGCTTTTGGGTAGCAGTTGTGATTTGAGAGATGAATGTGACATCCAATGACATAAATCACAAGCGACTTGAAAGTTCTAGCACTACTTCAGAAATGCCTAATGATGTATGATTTGAGAGTGGTACAGGAGCAGCCCATTTGCTTCACAATCCCCCTCTCAAACAGGTGCACCTTTTTATGCCTTTCATTTTGTGCTATTTTTTACCTGCTATCAGTAAAGGCAATTTTTTTTTTTAATCGTGCTTTTAAGCAAAATAATTTCCGGGATTGAAGACTTAAGTTTACTTGAATAAAATAAATGACCAACCAACTTTTCTCACCAAATATTATTCTCTCTAGTATGTAGTACATAAATGCTAAACATTATCTGTTTAATGTTCAAGCACCACATTATTATTCATTTGATAAAACTTCTGTATGAGCAGAATTCTACTGCAATAGACTTCTGACCAAATACATGGTTGGTATCATATACAACATAAAATTGAAATCACAACTACTTAGAAAATATGAAAAAGTGTTCACTTACTTTTGGGTTTAGGTTGATTAGCGCTGACGTTATCCTGTAATGAGAATAAAATAATTAATCCAACTAATATTTCTTTTTAAACCAAAAACGTGTGTCAATGTAATTAATACATATGCAGTGTCATTGTTCATTCACCATAATCGGAATGTTTACTTCATCATTGATCACAATGGTGAAAGAAATCTCCGATCAATATTACAAAATCGGCATTATATATGCATAAATACATGTTTTACCTTATGCCTTTCATGAGACTATTTTTACACTGCAACTGTATGTATGTGACAGCAAATATGACTCATCATCACTTACCGCTGTTGCCTGTGAAACGCTGAAAGAAAACTTGGAGTCCTTATCTTCCTTCCTTGGTGTGTGAATGCCTGTTAGTGGTGTAGGTGCCATCATTTCCTATAGTTAGCCAAATAATATTAATTAATTAGTTAGTATTAATTAATTATTGTAATTAACTTTTCTCAATTATTTCAATTAAATTCGAAATGAACAAAGCAATGCACACTCCACCCCAAGCTGATAACACCTCCGCACAAGGAAAAGGAATTTTGAATAAAAAACAAGGATTGCAATAAAATTCCTTGCCCCAGCCTGGAATCTATCTCAGGTTCAAGAAAGCCCTGGTTTGATCCCAGGCTGGGACAACAATTTTTTCAATCCTTGTTTTCTATTCAAACTAACATCTCAATGATGTTAGATGCAGAATACAAAACACTTGATAGAAAACGAATGAAAATTATTCAATAGTATCTGAACTGGCTATAATAGAAATGTGACCAATTGCACTCACGACTCAGTGCATATGCTACTTCAGTTCAACCAGTTTGGTGATCAACAGTGACAGTTTCAAACTTTCTAATGCATGCGTTAAGACAGCAAAAAAAAGGTCCAAGTGCCTGTCAGCATTGCTACAACTCAAGTCTAGCTTCAATTGAACCACTCTGGTTAATAATGGTACAAAAAAATTGAGGATATCTATCAACTTGGTTGTGAGTGTAAACAAGTCTAGAGAAGCAGTGAATGAATCTTTTGAGATCAAAATGAACTTGGACACTTTTCGAATAACTGTTGTTTTTTGTTTTTTTGCTACTTCACTAATGAGCTACTGCAGCCAAAATTAGATATTCATATGCTATAGTGCTATATAGTGTGACACTATATTCTGTCCATGCAGACAATATTCGCATAACATGTTTCAGTATAACATATGTTGCATTTAGAAACATTTTTAGAAAAGTCAGTTTTGTCGATTTGTTATGAGTGCTCAAACATGAGCATAGTTTCGTAATGGTTGTTCCAAAAATTGTTTAGTAAACACGTATTGATCTCTGATGTGATTCTTATTGAGCCTTCCGGTGTGATGAGGATATAAAATTTTATGCTCCAGACAAGACTCAACTCAGGTCTAGTATTACAATAAACAAAATCACAACCCAAAACATTCTTTTTCAACAAAATGTTTTCATACAAATTTGATTTTAGAGTCTTCATGAGCAGGTATGATCAAATTATTGAAAACACTCACCTTGAAAATGTGTTCCACTTCAGGATGAGAATCTAGAGATGCCTTTGTCTAAAAATGGGAAAAAAAAAACAACTTTAATAAATTTTCAGGTGTGACAAAAAGTACACGTAAAATGGTATGTTTAAACTATGCATTTTAAGGTATGGACTGCAAATTCTGTGTCGTTAGTTTACAATATACCGTATATTCGTGAAAATAGAAAGCACTCAAATACAAGATGCACCAGAATATAAGAAGCTACTTTTAAAAGTTTGAGGGAAAAATGAATTATATAGGACGTACCCGATTATCCCACATCAGATTAACCTAAGAAACAGCTTACTGAACAATGAAACTTAATCTGTGATTGGCTCTAATGTAATGTGTTTTGTAATAAAGACACTGGAGGATACTGATACCGAAGACCCCAAATAACACACTCATTCAGATAATTTTAAATCTTTTTAGGTAATATAACAACGATTTTCTAGCGTTCCTAATTGTTTATTATAATTTATATCAGGCGCAACTAGAGAGCACCTTGTGTAAAATCTTGTACGCAAAAATACAGTAATAGTATATTATTTAATAAAATTCCTTGCAACAAACCAAAAATTTCTTTGCATAGGTAAACTTTCCTAGGTAGACATAATGTTGTGTGCATGAATATGCATGCTAAATATGCGTTTCTCATTACTGTATCCTTGAAAAGAAAAGTTTCACAGTGTCTGAACAGTTGTTATCCTCGTGTTAAACAAATAAAAATTCAAAATTCAGTAGCCTTTTTTTTGTTAGCTCATTCAGTAACAGTTACGACATTTTTTTATGGCCCTACTGTCCAATACTGTTTGGCAACAAGAGAACAATGTATTAGATGAAACCAATTATTTATCCAGTTTCTCAAACTGTGTCCACCTATCGATAGAGTTCTTCAAGACCCCCTTCTTCTAGGGAATCCATAAAAATTAGTTTTATAATCATTAATCAACATAACAATGGTACTTTGATCTTCTGTTAGTATATTTACTCACTTCACTAAACATCTAAATTCTACATGCGTAACCATTGGCTCAGAGCATCGTCACATTAGTGTTATTTGGTAATGAATTATTAAAATTTTTAAAAACTTCTGCTCGAGTTTCTGATGGTAAAAAATATCCATAGTTATTTACCTTCAAAATATCAAGTATAATAAAATATCTTTCAGAGGGATTCCTCAAAATTTTATAGGGAGTTAAGGGATCCTCAGACCAAAAGTTTGAGAACCGGTGATCTACAGCTTCACCATCAGTGTATGACTATGGGCATGCCTGTTAAATCATAGGGAAAGCGTACATAATGCAAAACTCTTTGGGAAAAAAACAACTGCGATAACTGAAAACACAGTAGCCATAACTTACAATCAAGATCTTAAACATCCTGTTGTACTCATTTTAAGATACGTCCAAAAAATACATTATACAGTAGTAACCATGTTTAAGCTTATATTTTTATAAATACATATGAAGCAGAACTTGAAATGCAATTCCACTAGCATATTTGTACACAATCACATCATTCAGTTATCGACAACACTCAATTTGTGAGTGACTGAAATGGAAATAAAGATTAACTAAAATTAAAATGAAGTTTCCTTAATCCTTACATATATAAATACAATAAACTACACAAAAATAACAAAACAATATAGTGACAAGACTATTCAGTATAATCTACAACAAATTTAGATGGCCTCAGTTCAATTTCTGCGCTAACCTAAGCTTCTTAGATTTTAATTCAAAATGGCTTGATAACTTTAGTATTTGTATTAGTAACTTTTAGTATTTGGGGTGAATCATGACTTAAACACAACTGAAGTTATGATTTATGCTTATTCGGTCATTTGAATTGTCTAATAACGGCATGTTTCGACCTAGATGGTATGAGATATTGTCCGATATTGAGGAGCCAGAGATTCTTTTCTCTAATAGCTGCAAACGACAAATTGGCTACTTTTTTATCAACGATCGACAATTCATCACAACCGATATTAAAATGCTAATTTTTCAACAAAAAAATTGAACGTGTCAATGTTGATAAATAAGGCACATGAAGAAGAAACCAGAAAAAATACACCTCTTAGCAAAGAAGTGTGAGGACTACAAAAAAGGTGGAAGCCATTGAGCTAAAAGCATTTTTAAACCTGTGGTGTGAACATAGGTTTAGCTTCAGCTGAAAACAATCATTTTAAACTTGGGTTTAAATTAGAAAGTAAGAACTGTGCTACTTAAAGAAATTCACAATCAATAAATCACATTTGAACCATGCTGTCATTATGCGGTCTGAACTTGCATTAAATGGGAACTAGCTGCTAAAATAGTTTTACAGGTATTTGGTTTTGAGAGACAATAGTTTCGGTTCCAGAATGCCCTAATCTCACATTACACATTGTAATACTTAGTCCTTTCTGCCATCAAGACGATGATATGTACTTAACAATATATGACACCTCAGGAGCAATATGGGGGCGTTGTATTAGGGCAGTAAGGGGCTCAATAGAATAAGAAAATGTTTTCAAATTTGGTCACCTAAATTATTTTTCAACATTTTTTCACCTGACTATATGGATATACAGTCATACAGTGTTGCAAAAAACATGCCTATGAACCGTTAGTACATTTTTCAACGGTCGTATAACATAAGGGACTGACAAATGTAGAGCAAAATATGGATAAATTGATAACAGCACACCAGGCTCATCAATCTCTCCCCCCCCCCTTATGATTATTCAGAACAATTTAAATACTACTCCCTCTTTATGTGGTAACTACTTTTTAATATACAGTATTTCTCAAATAACAAAAAAATCCTACTAATCAAAAACTTACATCCCTGTTTAAAACCAATCGTAACAATATGATTTCCTTCATTTGTATGTTTGTGTGTGTGTGAGGTGAGTCTGTCACACCGAAATCAGAAAAATTGTATTGAAAAATAAAACTTTTAGAAATTTTGAAAGTGGCAGGATTCGAACCCATACCACAGGAAGATTGGACCTCAACAGAGAGCAAGCACAATGGCTAACCGAACACATAGAATAGCCCTTTCACATTGTCCATTAAAACCAAACGGGTTATCATTCCCTTACTACCCGTGCTTCTGCGAGGGTTACCACCTAGTAGTTAACATAACCATGAATGATGAAGATATAATAGTAACTGTATATCATCTTCTCCAGTAGGTCTATCCAGTTAAAGAAACAAAAACTACATTCGTAGAAATGCACAACCACCTATATTCAAAGAATTAACTTATGAAACATTTAATAGTCAAAACAAATAAACTTATTTATCTAACTCAACCAGTCAAGCACACAATAAATTAATTTTCATGCTGTCACATTTCACCAAAAGAGAACATGCAGACAGAAAATGAACATCAGATCAAAATGAAAATTTCCCATGACTGCAGTCAGAGATGAAAAAAATTCTTGGATGTTGGGACTCATGGGAGAAAAAATTTCTGCAAGCACGTGGTCATTCAAAATAACCTGACTGCATCAAATTTTCACTTCATCCAAATTTTCTGTGTATTCTCCAATTTATAATGGGAAAAGCAATGTTTAAAGCTATTAACGTATCCATATTAACTCAGCTTATCATGATGCCTCGATAGGTAACAAGCTTACTAGGGGTTTTTGCCACTGCATGCGTGAACATCCAACCACATCCACCTAATGTGGCAATCCAAGTGGAAGCGATTGACTGCAAAACCAGGCAATCTGCACACCATGTGATGTAATTCATCGCCTGCTCGTTAAATTGCAACACGGCCTCAAGGAATGAAGTTATGAAGGTGTATGGAAAAAACCCACAAACAAAATTAGGTGTTAATGTAAGATATGGTTTACAAAAGATATTCGTGGTCGGGAAGACAATTTTTCTGAAATCTGTTGTTAGAAGAACAAGTTGGATTTCTACTAAAATCTTTTGACTGAAGTCAAGTCATCTAAAGTTTCTTGATTCTCTCATCTTTCTATCACCTATTCAAAATTTCAATATGGGTAATAATTTATCAATCGTTTAAAAGTGATCATAATGTTTATCAAAGATAAATAAACATACATTAACTGTGCCCCCAACTGTGTCTGAATAATTACCGGCCTACCCTGCTAATACGACAGGTTGGGGCTTGTACCACCACCTAAAAGCGAAGCAAGGCATTTTTTCACTTTCAAATATTGTAAGTATAGTATGTACTTACTGTACTACACTAATATATTACTATATGTGATATAGTATTTAATTTTAACATCGATGCAACATCACGTATGTATGCTGAAAGTGCTGCTGTCAAAAAAACCACCTTAAGGGCCGAACAAGAGTCAAAAAATTGTAAAATAAAGTTCAAAACTGCGACATTAACAAAGCATCGTAAAACAGGATACTATTGGATTACTGAATTGTATTAATTACATTGGCAAGTGTTACAATTTACCAAATGTATAGGTAATCTGCTTTAATAGTCATGACCACCTAAATACCCCGGTGTCACCAGGTGATGGCGTACCCAATACAAAGACAATCCATCTAATACAGTAATTATATTTTATGCAGGGATGGGTTATAAAATCAGCAAACTCCACACAAGTTACAACCACCTTGAAAATCCTTCAAAATCAAATCCACGCAAAGAATGTGAAGTTAGCCGAGCTTATAACTCAGGAAACAAACAATCGGCAAGTTTCACACCAGGTATTGCTGCATTGGCTTATTTGTTTGCAAGAAACCAACAAATAAGCACAAATAGCCTATATATATAGTACCTTGCCATAGATTCTGATTGGTTATGTGATTAACAAATAAATTTGTGTTTGCAATACGATACTAATAATCTCCTCGTAGCAACCCCTTAAAATGTTATGAAAATCTTGGCTATCAGGGTGCCCTATCACACGCAACTTTTTTTGTGGCAAGTCGAACAACGTGTGAACCATGTGTGACGTTCTACCAATGAACCAGCTTCTTGCCAAACAGTTTTCAAAACCACACAGGTTTGGACAGTTGCAAATTTAACGGTCAAAAGAGGAGGCCTTTAACTATAGCAAAAGACAAGAGGCCTTGACTATGGCAATCAAGTAGAAGTCAGTTAGTTACAAGCTCTTCTAAGTGTATATTTCTTTATATGCTTGTCTAAGTGAAATTAAATGTGACACCTGCAATTCATTTCTACAACAAATCTATAACACAGAGAGCACAATCTCTTTTCAATCTTCTGGCCAAAACTATATTGCATAAGAAATCAAAATCAATTTACCTGTTCTGCATGAGAAACGTTGAGATTCAGCTTTGGGCCATATTTTTGAAGTTTTAGTCCATTGACCGCCAAGCCATTTGGATGAGAGTCTGTCACGGGTAAAACCTTGCTGGTTGCACTAGAAGTTCTAGTTATGTCTTTGTACCGTTCCTTCGCAGGTGAACTGTACCTTGAGCTTGTGACCGACGATGAGAACAGCTGGTCACTTCCCACATCACTGGAAGATGATTGCAACGTTGCAGTGCTGGGTTCCAACTTTGCCACGGGTGCACTTGTTTCAGGCGGAACAGAATTGTTTGGCTTGTGTTGGAAGGATTTACGTTCAGCATCACGTGCCCCACTCACACTGGACGAACTGGAATGATAGGAGTTTGCCGATGCTGCGGAGAAGGCGGAAGTGCTGGAGCTTTTCACTTTTCCATTAGGATAATGACTTTTCAACTTGGAAGATTCAGAATACTGAGATGACGCTGACTGTCTCGATAAACCAATCACATTCTTTGGATTGCTGGTTATGATTTCAATCATATGATCATAATCGCCTAATGTGTGCTTGACACGTTTGCTCATCTCATCGTACCTGGAAGGTTCCACCTATCGAATGAACAAAAAATAATTATTAATAACTATCCATAATTATAGAGCACTAATGGTATGTAGGAATCAACGTGTTGGGTTTATTTTAAAATAGATTCATTACCTTTTTGGGTCCAGAAAACAAATGCATTACCTTTTTAGGTTCAGCAAACAGCCCAGTGGATATTGCTGAAGAATCTTTCCCATCGCAGAGCTGAGCACGAGCTTGCTGCTGCTGCTTTCGAAGTAAGTCGCGATCACTATAAAGAAAAAAACAACATTACACAAACGTATTGGCATTAACACTGCTGATCATTACATATGGTAGGCCTATATCCACTGCAAACATTCCTGGAAAAAAGATACACTTTTGAAGGGCGATAAAGAGCTTTTAGTCAGGTCTAGTCAAATTTTAACCACAGATGCTAAAAATCGAAAAAAGCAATAATGTTCACATGAACATGGGTCTGAAAATGCATAATCATTCGCATACAGGTACCTACACCAATAGGTGAGATCATAGGGCTATGCTTTTATGCGACTTCAACCTTTGTTATATCAGAAGAGAAGCATTTTCAGACGCGTGTTTATATGGGTTGTTTGCTTTGTTTTGATGAGCAGCATCTGTGATTAAAATTTGACTAGACCAGCAACACCTTCTATACTCTCAAGTGTGCAAAGTATTTTAAACATTTATAACAACCTTTTCTAGTAGAGATTACAGATAAAAAAAGCTGTGGTTTACTAATGAACACAATCATCATTACTACAAATTTGCAAGCCATGATTGGTTGCAGGTGAATGGTTCTCTACAATTAGTAAGAGTTAGTATCAATTGAATATCAGTCAAAATAAGTCCATCAGTTTAAAACTTAAAAATTATTCAATAAAGGTTATCCAAATCTTATCCAGCAATGCACAAACCAGTTTCAGTAACAAAAACATTAAAGTTGCCTGTCATGAAAAAACAACATGAAATAGAATACGAGAAGGGAGAACGAAGAAAAAACTTTTGCACAAGGACTAGCCAATGTTTCCAAACCATGGGTGAAACTTTCCCTACTGCTGTGGTTTTAAATTTTTAATTCTGTTCTTGCAAACTAAAAGAAAAAAAGTGTATTGCTGGCAAAAATAAACAGAAGGCAAGAGCCATTAGCTTTCAGTGCAGAAAGCAGAGATAAGAAATCCACCAACTGACAAAGTTGATTCAAGGGATAAAGTGTTAGCAACCAAAAAACGTACTACAATATTACATAGCGCAGAGGTACACTGATTGAAAGTTATTGCTATCATCGCTATGCAATGCTGAAAAAAGCATTTTTAGTTTACCACACACTGACCATGAATAACCAAGCTAACATTACATGTACGCCAAGGCTAGACTAGTGTTGGGTGCCAAGCATCCATCATGCTAGAAAATTCATCCTAGGCCAAATGCTTTTCAACAGCAAAAAAAGTTCAATGTCGAAGATTCAACATTAACCATGTAAAATCAATGCCTTACTGTATTGTAGAAATAATTTTTTTTAAGATACACTGTATATGTTGTCATATAAATTGGTCAGTGCTTATTAAGAAATCGAGGTAATTTTCTCCAACAACTGTAATGAATGCACATGTCTGTATTCTGACATATTCAAACCCCATGTACAGTACCGGTACAAGTTAATGGATCACAGACTATTTTAGCAGCAACATGTTCATAACAATTTACTTGCATTTACTGACAAATCATTGTAATGAAACCCTTCACTCGAATTCACATTCTAATGACAATCTACTATCTCAAAAATGTCATAGTGGGTGTAGTAAAATTGTGCAGCGTGACTAAATAGTACTTGCGTAAATGAATTGATCGCACTACAACCCTGATTAGTAGCCTTATAATTTGATTTACACCAGCTAACAAGCAGTGTCACCTCACTTATGTCTACCACAAGCCAGATACACTAGATTACTACGAGACCCGACAAAACAAAACGTCCGCAATCCATAATTCCTATTGCTTTATTGTATTCTAATGCAAGTAACACGAGCCAGATGGTGTTCGAGTCGTGTGACGTCACAGAAGTTCAGATCCCTCTTGATGCCATAGACTATAGAGGATATTGAAAATGATGAATTTAAAAGCAACAAATGTCAAGTCATGTTGGTATTGACAGTTAGCAGTTGGTGATTTCTTTGACAGTATAGTTATTGGTTAGCGAGTCAAAGACTTGGATTCCTACATTATTTGGTTCAACTTCTTTACCAAAATGCGATTATTTTGCAATGCAGCAAAAAATTAGGGTGAATTCTTCATTTGTAAACCCATCATAACAGCCATTTTGGTAAACAGTAGGTGTTTGAACCTTGGACGAAGACAAACATATCGTCCAAGTTTGAACTGTGTATACCATCTGTAGTTTTTTTGGCTTTACATGTTAACAAATTTTTTAATTCTATTATTATACAGCTGCATAAACAGGATCAAAAGAAAAGTGAGGGGGTGAAGGCTTGAAGAATACGTCATATATAATCTACATGTGAATACGTCACACATGAATTTTAGTCAAGTAACCAACCCGATGCGCTAGCAGTATTTTAAGAGCATACCACTGCTCTTACACGAATTTAAACTATAGACTACATCTTGTAGTAATTTAGTGTTTCTGCCACAAGCCTATATGCAACATCTTATCAAGGGTTTTTATCCAGCACCAGATGTCTGTAAAGCTTCACTTTACCAACATGTTCAACACCTGCCTATGGCTAGCAACCCTTCATGCTATGTGGATTAGAAAATTGACTATCCATATCCAGCACATTCTGTACAAGGTTTAGCCAAAATAACAAAAGGACATTTTAATTTTTTGGATGGTTAAGTTGGCTACATTGATAACTTATACACATGATTAATAAGTATAGCACTTCACGCATCAAGAATGAAATATTTATAAGTTTTAGAATTTGGTTTTCAATGCATTGTCAGCATAGTAAACTTAACCATCCGAAACTTAAAACAATCCCTTTTACTTTTTGTCTTTGTCTCCATAATTCGTCAATCCACAACTAGAAAGAAATTCTAATCAGAAGGACTGATTTGTCACTTCCAAAACATGTCAAGCTATCTCTGGAATTCTTGTTTTGTTGTTTTACCTATGGCAAACGAAATCAATTAAAATCAATGTAAATATTAATACAGCAGAGGTTCTAATCAGTGTGTTGTATGTGATTAAGTATATGATTTTCATGGTTAATTTTAAGAAGGGTGATCATAAATTTTTCTGAATATAACTAGGGTGCACCATAAAATGTTTTAACTAGGGTTCTGTAATCAAAATATTAAATAGTTTGGAACCAGTCACTTATAATTTTGCATTTCAGACAATACGTTACACAAGAGAAAATTTGACATTGCCCTACTGTACAGCTACGTTATGTATATGCATGTTGTTTGCATCATGCTTAAGAACAAAATATCCGTTTCACAACACGCAACTCTAAGTCAATCAATAAAAATATTGTCGTTTTTATATTAAAACATAGGCCTATGCTCCTAGTCATTCTTTGTACACCTTACTACTGTATATGATTGTCTGGCTCCATCGTCCCCAAGAACATTCACCAGCTGGTAGCATAAACCAGTTCACTGGTATACTGATACAAAATGTCTTCTTCATCTCTCATGACAATCAATGATTCAACTCTGTAGTCATAGCTAGGTATCTTATCTCCACGATATGGTCAAGAAATCGAATTTTGTTTCAAAAGATAAACTGTTCCCACCTCTTATTATCCAATTTCTCTCTACCATTAGCTAGCAACAGCTATGTAAACAAAACACTAATACGCCAATATTGACAATAATGGATTGAGGGACTGAACGATACAAATTGAACACATTTGAAAAGCAAATACTACATGGTTAACTCTTCTATGATGTAACAACAATTTTTACATAAACGGTGTGACAAGAATCAGGGTGCCAAATTTTATGACTTTCCTACGAATTCAAGAAATGACATTATAAAAAAAAAACTGACTGGTCAATACCAAAAAATGACAATCTAACTAAACAATAAACATAACTGGTTTAGCCAAACCATCTTTAAGTATGTCGTGAGTATATGACATGAACATCACAATCATGCAGTTACAGGTGAAACAATAATCCTCATGAAAAATGATCCACATTGATTCAGAAAAAAAAATTGTCTGTTTTCTAAGTTTTCAATTGCGATAAAAGAGTTTCATATTCAACTTGATGGCAATTCTTGAAACTGTGTTAAAACATGTAACTATTTGTTGTGCTGGATCATGTTCACTTACCAGGATTGAGCTGCTTTCGAAAAACAAACTTCACTCATAATATCAAAAAACTTCACCTAGAACTCAATTCCTTCTAAGGTCTACTTAGCTTGTAGGATCAAAACAAAAAAAAATGCAAAGTGATTTCTCATTAGAGAGCTTGCTAATTTTTTTATGTTAATGATATTGCAAAATCCTTATAGGTGAACCATTGTTTGTTATTGTATTGTCAATGGTGGCAGCAAAATAAAAACGCTTTGGAGTTAACAAGCAGCAAAAAACAAGAGTCTGCCAAGAGAATAACATTAACAGTGCAAAACATTATGCAACCATCAATTCATTCAGTTTGAATTTAAATGCGATGTTCGCTAAGCTCGACATGCTTCAAAAACCCTGGTGACCAAACTACAATTTTCACATTTACATCATCCCATTCCTCAAAATTGGTACTCAATAGTTTGTATTGTTATATTACCCTTCTCAGAACTGGGAGTACATTCCATCATTGTACATGATATATTTAATAAACTGGCGAGACTAGTTCTAACACATTTCAAAGATGGCTAACATATTCTCGACCCTGTTGAAAACTGGCACCAAACTTTCAAGAACCCAGTTACAGGGTGAAAAAAAAACTCAAAAAGAAAAAAAAAATTCAACAAAACCAACTGCTGATGTTATACACCTGATCGTAAGTTTGGCTCCAACATGGTTCATCATGACAGCTGGAAATATTTCAAAGTCAAGAATGAACTGAGGGTTGGTTTTTTTTGTGCACCTGTCAGTTACCATTTCTACATAATACTGAAGTGTTATACAGTACAAGCTTCTCGTCAGATTTCCTTGCAATAAATTTGTAACAACAAAGCCTCAGGTAGAGAAATTAAAAACAAATAATACTAATAAAATAAAGAAATTAAATAAACCCAAGTTGTTTTGAAATGAGGAGAAACTGACTGTATAACAATAAAATGGTGAAACGAACAAAATGAGGTCAATGAAAAAAAATGGTATTTGTATTCCTATTTCAGTCAAACATTTGAGGATTGAAATAGTTACATTTAAAACTCTTTGATTGCTATCAAACACCACCTTCTATACTTTTGACCACAGAATGAACCCAAGTTTAATTTTGCACTACAAATTGTGTATCACATTCAATCACATTTTGTCCAGTATAAAATACTGAAACCTAGCAGCTGTTTGACTAGTCTTAAGGTTTCTTAGCCATAATGAAATAGGCTATACCCATAGAAATACTGTCCTAGCAGAGAAAAATGTTAATATATATTCAAACTATTCTAAACTGGTTTTTCAAACTTCAATGTCAGGAGTAACCTATAGTGCAATGTGTGCATATGAATATTTAAAGTTAATGCATAACTGAAGAACACAGATCACAAACTTCTAGAATGATACCAAAAGAAAAAATACCACAATTCATAAAAAATGTGCTGTATCTTCAAATCCCATGCAATATTAATTTAAATCTTGCAAAACCAAAGTTACTAGAAAATCACACCAAGCAGCGGATACTTAACATGTATTTGTAACAGGATTACAAATGCAATGCCTATATATGAGCACAAGTAGCATTATACATGAGCATGTTTTGTTGACACTAAGTGTACATAAATGTAAATGTAGACCAGCAATAAATAACTACAGCATAGTATGAATTAATGAGTCAAAAATCATTAATACCTTGTTACTTGATACAATTTATATTGTTATAGAAGAGAATCTGTCATATCAGTTTTACATATGCAAAATTACTGAGTTTAACAGCAATAACTGAAGAGTAGATATTCTGTTCACTACGTATACTAGAGCATACATATTGTAAATATTCAAACCAGAAATAACATAGTACTAGTTATAGTATTTTTAATATATAGGCTATATGAGATGATAACCTGTCAATTTTTTGTTCACTGTGCATACTGGACCATATATAAAAATGTTAACCGGAACTAATATAGTACCGTACTGTACACGTTTTCAATAAATCGCTTCAAAAGAAG
The DNA here is from genome assembly GCA_034695005.1 of Cryptops parisi. Lineage (NCBI taxonomy): Eukaryota > Metazoa > Arthropoda > Chilopoda > Scolopendromorpha > Cryptopidae > Cryptops > Cryptops parisi. Next base: position 37,322 of record JAQIWH010000130.1, read on the forward strand.
CTATTTTGATTTAAATTTGCTGTTTTAAATCAAGGATTTTTCGCACTGAGTTTCCAATGAATGGCTTCAAAACACAAGATATTTTAAAATACTTGGTATTTCAATAAATATGATGATAACCTGCCATGTTCAATTTTCACATTGTTCGAAATCAGGTAAACCCAACGAGTTTACAGCAGCGATACAAAACCTTAATAAATAATTATGGATATGATGTTCACTACTTATGCTCAAAAAGTATACATAATTAGACTGATTATGTCGAAATGTTTCATGACTAGTATACGAACACTAAAGCAAACGGTTGAAAATCATTAATATCTTGTTACATGTAACATTCACATTAATAGTTATAAGGAAATTCTAAAGTGTCGTGCTAATTATACATGTTCAAAACTATTCAAAACATGGGTTCAAAAAACCATTACAAGTTATTCGAGTTAAAAGATTCTCACATGTTTATGCTTCCACAAACATGAGTTACTTTATATATTCGGTAGCATTTCTTATTCTTTAACACAAACAAAATTCACAAACAATACCTCGAGTTACAATCATTGAATTTAACATTAAATTGTAGCTTCATTTTCTCTGAATATCAACAAAACTCATCAATAATGAAACTTCCATAATTAACTGAACAGCAACTTATTGACAAATTGCAAAAACAACCAATACAGTAATGTGCACTTCAAAACAGATGCATTCAAAGGGTACCCAATTTAAAAATTGGATTTCTATATTAAAAGCTAAAACTATTTTCAATCCCAAATTTACATTTTAACCTCATTGATCCTACAATCCAAAGCTTTGTCATATCAATAAAACCCTTATCCACAATATTGGATTATGGGGCACCTACACAATTCCAGAAATCAACAACAAAGCTCCGTCATCTGATATTTTTTATGTATTTTAAATTATCCAAAAGTTAACTAAGCCAACGTTTTCCATCTCCGCTGAAATTCCAAGTTGATATAAATTAAATTTGTATATACTCCTAATTCCACTTTGCCATACAAAATTAACCCAATTTATGAAGTGGACGTCTTGGCACATTCCGTGTTATCAATGTTTTAAAATTCAAGAGAGGGGAAAGGAGGAAGAAAAAAAACAACCTAAAACCAAAAAGGTTGGTGTAAAAGCCAAATCTGAAGCTATTTTTAATCAATGCTTGAAAACTTAGTGGATTAAAAAAAAATAATAATAAAATAAAAATTATTAAAATTAAGCAACCCCTAACCTCAATATGCATGTGAGTGAACATTTATAGTGTACTCATCTTAATCTATGTTGTACTTCCTGTCTTATAATAACAACAAAATCTTTTTCCTTGAAATAACTACCACACCACAAAAATGTATAAAGAAAATAACTACCACCATCACTAAAAACTAATACAGCTCAAACTCTTATCTATACCAACCAGACACAAAAAAAAACACATTTTAAAACTAAAGATAAAGCCAAACTCATGGAATGAGATGACACCTCAGAATTTTTCAACACACTACACTACAGATAATCAATAATTATACAGTGTTATTATTTTGTCATGCGTTAATATCTGTTCCCAAAGATATAAAATGGAGTTTCAAATATGTTACACCAACATAACAAGATGGCCAAATTTCAAACAGCCAACCCAATTAATCAAGTTTTAAAAATAACGATAAAAACGAAATCGAAAGACTACGACGATTCAAAATGGCAATCCATTACGCAACACCATTGTCAGTTGTTGATCTGTCATGTGTAATGTTTCTTTCTAGTGTTTTAGAAGAAGGTTGGATAAAACCGAGACAGATTTTCAAATGTGTTACATTCCCTGATGCAACATAACAAAATGGCTACTTCGTGACAAATGTCAACATGATTTTCAATGTAGCACACACACCTAATGACATAGATATCCGCTTGAAATATCTATTGCCATGGTTCATATTAGTATAATGCGCAGATTGGCGTTGTTACTAGTTCTATATTCATAAAAATCAGCTTATTGGATCGAATCCTGATATGTGTGGAAAAAAAAGTGTTTGCAAATAACTTCTAACAAGGTTACATGAAAAATTAGACAAATTATCGCTGGGTTCATCAATGGAGAAAGATAACGTGCTGATAATCTGTTGCTGGTAGCCAATGTTAAAACCACACTAGTAACCAGTTCATATATGCATATGAATTTTTTTTTTTGTCATACATATAGACTAGACATGAAAAATTATTCTACAAGTCTTCTAATATCTGCAATGTCAGTCATGACATTGATAAAATCCAAAACTCGGGTTTAGCAAACATTACATACCTCAATGTACAAATTTCTTCAGTGATCGTAATAACACCTAGTGACATCACTTTCGACCAATATTACCCAATTACAAACACCGCACGTAATTTCTAAAAGTGCAAACCGATCGAATGCTATTTATATTTTTATTGTCACGCTGTTATCTTTCCCTATGACAATTACTTCTCACAAGTCAAACCACAAAAAATTACACTAATAAGTGACACATGAAGCAATTCGACAACAGTATGATATCAACCATAATTTGAATAACAGCTCATATCAACAGCTACTGAGTTTACTTCACAAATCAAGCGAAACAATTACAATAATAAACGACACATAAACAACAAAATGTCAACCACAATGTTATTCAGAATGACAACAAGTATCTACCAGCTACTGAATTTATCCATAATAAATAAACACAATCAATACCGTGTATCATGTTTGATCAGACTAACTGAAAACAATTCAATGCCATCAAAGAACAACATTTTCAAGTTAAATTCATTTATCTGCAAAATTATTTCATGTGTGACAATTAACAGAAAAAAGTGCTGCAAGTTGTAAACAAACCAATAAACTAACGAGTACAGTACTGTACTGAAAATGTGCATGCTGTAAAATGCGATTTAAAAAATAATTTTACATTAACTTCAATATGTTCAACTAACATACTAAACCTCAGTGATAATTGATAAGCAAATACATAAAACTGCCAATTTGTAAATGAAATCTGTTGCTTTCATACTTACTGACCAGTCTGCCAAAATAACACTACAGTACTGTAACTTACTACTAAATAATTTTTTTATAAAATAGTTTTACATAATTTTAGTGTTATAAAGATTTCATACTCAAATTTTTCATTTTACCTGAAATATGAGAAAATATATTAAACAATATGGATGCATCATAAACACATAGGCCTCTATGTTAAACTATGCAGATTTTTCAGCTGATTTCGTAATTTCACAATTTTCCACCCTAGTACGGATGCCAACTAAGAGCATTCATAAATGTCAGTTACATTATTTTTTTAATGTTAAATTTATATTATTGGTTATCATAAACCAATGTACTACACTACATGGTGAGCTTGTTTATTTTGGCATACACTATCGCGTACTGTAAATTCACTACACTACAAGCCTTATTAACTCACAAAAGCCTCCATGAGCAAACACATACTCCATTACATTTCCGCATTTTCACACACACTAACTTAATATGATCTAACATTTCTAACCCATGTCTAATGTTTCCAAATTAAGACTTTACATGGTCACCCTCTTTCTTTTGGCAAACATTATCTCGTATTATGGATTCCTACTACAAGCTTTATTACTTCACATAGCCCTCCATGAACACCACTTCACATTACGTTTCAGACATTTTTGTTACAGGTCTCCATTACCTTTCGGCATTTTCACACACTATGAAATGAGACCTAGGTTTTCTAATGTTTCCAAATTAAGACAAAGGTTTCAATTTCAGGTTTTGATAATAAGCTCAGCAGTACACAGGGGTTGTCATAAGGGTTGCATTGCAATGTTTTCGTTACCTCATGCATGAAAAAAGCATGTGTAAATGTTTTAATCTCTTAAGTGTCATAAAAAGGTTCGTTTTCTGCAACTGTGTCAATTACGTCATCACGACACTACAGGCATCTTCAGTTTTATCGTTCATTATCGTTACATTTATTGAAGCAGTTTTGAAGTGTCAAACTTTGTTATGGTTGTACAGCTTAAGGTTGGTCATATCCAACAATGCATTATAAAATCATTAAATATTCCTACTGACAAGCATGATTTTAACAAGCATCTTCCACAAAACTTGTTTTGCTAACTGCAGTGAATTGTAAGCCTAACAGAACATTAAGTTAATTCGAAATTTATCAACATTACATTCCTACTATACTGTGCATATAAATTGCAAATTAAATAGAATTGCTACATCACCATATGGTAACCTCTACAATTTATATTAATGTCTGGAAATTTCAATTAATTGTCTACTTTTTATTTTGAGGGGAAATAGACACTATCTATGCCATCCTAGCAATTTTACTAACCTTATAATCACAGCCATGCTTTCCTTTTATGAGTAAGCTACCCCTTTGTGTCTAAGCAGAAGGTAGATAAGAAGACATTACTACCCCCAACTAAATGGTTAGTACCCAAATGTTACAGATTTGTGACTATTTCCAGTCCATATATCCATAGTCAGTGGGGAATTGCAAACCAATTTTACTTAAGAGTAGGTGGAGTTAGCTAGTTATCAATTTGTCACCAACTAAATGGAGAAAAAAAAAACATCATGGTGTCCTGCTTTCAAGCCCACATGCACATATTTTAGTTATCATAACAATAACATAATCTTTTTCAAGATCAATTCATAACCAATAAACATGTGGTATAACCTGTAGTTGATGTCTGAAAATTCTAATTTCTGTATACAAAGATGTCTACTCTGTTTTGATCATCCACACTATGCCATCCTAACAATTTCACCAACAACCTTGTAATCACATTTTATGTCTTCCTTTTATGTTTAGGCCCACATCATAAAGGGAAGACCCTCTAATGTTACAAAGGGTGTGTAGTGATGAATTTTCTGTACTGCATAGTAACTAGAATTTTCTTCAGGGTAGGTGGAGTTAAGTCATTTATCGAATTTGTCACACACTAAATCGAGAAGAAAAAAATCAAACTAACCGAATCATCACGTCCTGCTTTCAATTCCACTTTCGTGTAATTTATAATAATATAATAAAGATGTTGTAATCCGTTTCAAGATCAATTCGGAGCACCTAACGCCTCTGGCATTTGCAGGTTTCAACCACAAAATTCTTACGGAGCAACGGTTTCACTGTCACGTCGTCCATAGCCGTTATTACACTAACAACCGTGCAATACCGTCAACTCCTCGGGTCAATTTTTAGATAACGTTACAACACCGGTGATTGGATGTGCCTAACAATCTAATATTTTCTTTAAATAAATACAAAAGGATATGTTTATCCCCCTACAAAATTTTTGTGGGGTACAGGGTGGAGGTCAACGCTCCTCTACGCCATTTCCACCTCGTTTTCGAGGTACAGGGTTTAAATGGAAACCATAGGCAAACAGTACACCTTACACCCTTCAAAGCACTGTAAGGTCATTTTTAAAGCATTCCCAACAGGTAGGATTTTGTGTGCAAAAAGCTGAGTTTATAAAGCTAATCTAACGACATGATGGCCGACTCTCTTTTGTTGAGTACGCAGCGAAAAAGCGGCTTGTTGATACCGATAGAAAAATACATCAAGCTTGTTTTAAGAAATAACTAAATAATAAAAAAAAATATATAAAATACTTGCCTGCTTAGATGGGCCATCGTGCACGAGAAAGGCACGAGGTCAGACTGCAGTGATCAGCGACCAAAGTAATAGTAGACGGTGATCCTCTTCTGCCAACGCAAAAGCATTACTAGCCATTTAGGCCTAGAGAAAAAAAAGCGACCTGTAAAAATCTCCTCCAGTCGTCCACTTCGCTTGTTTGGTTTTGGTTTTTTTTTTTCGGTCAGGATTTCTCCTTTTTTTTACATCTTGAGTCGATGTAGATACGTCGCCGAAAAAATCTCACTGTTCAAAATTGGTGTTGGTTCAACAGAAACACCTCATGCTGTCGATGAGAATCCAAAAGGGGGGCAAAGTTGTTGCCACAAACCCTGTGTAGAGGACTTAACGAAGGGGAGACATGAAACTTGCACCGACCAGCTTTTACGCGAGGAAACCTGCTGTTTGGGAACTCGATGACAATCGTGTATCACTCCGCCCCTGTTGAAGGCCGAACTTAAAAAAATTAATCCCACTTGAAATTTGTTTTACTCCGACACAATTGTTGAAGTTTTTATAAATAAGAAACAATAAAAATAAATTTTAAACTAAAAAATATTAATAGTAGTATTAATACTATCTGATTTAAGAAAAAAATCGACTGCTTCTTTTTTTTTAACGCGTGGATGGATACATAAATGGCAGGTTGAGTCCTACGTCATCAATAGGTGATGGTCACGTGATCGAGTACCATGCGGAAGCTGAAGCGGAAGCACGCATCTCAGCTGGTCTCAATCACTGTCATAGAATGCAAAAGTAACCCGGGGAACCTACTTTATAAACAACTTTGAATATTGTTATACTTTTTTTACAAATATCATAAAATTATTTGGATTAGTTAATGTAAATGTTGCACAAAAAAAAAGTTTTAAGCATCTGGCAGTCTATCATATGACAGTATATAGTGCTCACTAACGAGTATACTGTATGTCAATATTACTTCAATCATGACCTAATTAAATATTTATAGTGCATAAAACTTTTTCCTTATTACATGAAATTTTTACGAAATAATTTATTGTCGCGCATAGCAGAAATGTCATTTTTTTTTACCATGCATTTTTGTTGTAAAAACTCTTATTTTACATACGGTTACAAAAAGTATATGACATGCATCTCAAAAAAGATCACAACACAAAAACAGAAGCCTCTCAACGATTTGTGCTGAAGAAAGCCATAAAAATTGTTTAACCACAATGAAGAAATTCCCAGAAATTTGAAAACCCATCCTTTGTTCCATAAAGGAATTTACTACTGCATTCCATAACGGAATTCAATAGTAATTGCCTTCTAGCTAAGAAAGATATTTTAAATTGACAAAAGAAAAAACTTGACAAATTGTCAACAATAAATATCCTTGAAGTATCATCACTCAAAGGTATGATCATCACTTCACCAACCAAAGTGACCAACAAGTGACAAACCTGGTGGGAGGGTCACATGCTAAATCCCATTGTTAATTACCTAGGTCTATATTGTAAAACAAATATAAGATTGATCAAAATACTTGACAAATATGTACAAATGAAATACTGAACTCAGTTTCATTTTGTTTACAATTCTCTACCCTCAAGTTATTGGGAAAACACCTGATCCTGAAAAATGGAAAAAAAAATGCATGTCTACTTTTGACTGGCACATTTGACAAAAAATTCTAATGTTTCATCTCCTTTGTAACTAGAGGTTTGATCACAATCAAAATTAATTAACAAACAAAAAGCAAACAGAAAAGAGAAGGAAATAAAATAATTGAGTCTCTTAATCTTTTCTGTTTGTTTTTTTTTTGTCTTATTTGTTAATTTTTCCTGTGATCAAGCCTCTAGTAAGGTGAAACATTAGGTTTTTTGTCACATAAGCTGTCAGTCAAAGCTAGGTATGCATTTTTTTCCATTTTTTTGTTATTTTATGTTTTGTATTTTATAGTGTATAAGGTGTTTTGTATTTTTTAGGTGTTTGTTTGCTTGCTTGTTTTTCGAATCAATTTCATCATGTTAACAAAACTTTAAAAAATATGAAGAATTTTATAAATACAAGGTGTAGGCTACATAAATTACCTTTCCCATTTTGTTTCTTAATAACACAAAAACAAAGATTTTGGTAAAATTAAACAGTTTTCCACATTATGTCCACTATCTGTGAAAGTTTTTGTGTGTTTGTACATGTAAAGGCGTGTGTGTCATAAGAAGGTGTAATTATTAAGAATGGCAACTCTTTGGAGGAAAGCTCAATGCGTATGCGTTGCATGGTATATAATAGTCAAAATCATGTAAGTGGTGCGACAAGTACCATGCACATGTAATAGATCTACTTGGTGGATAGCATCCATAACTCGCTCTAAAACTTCACCTGTGTGCCTTAGCCTGATTTTGACTCGATACGATGCAACACATTGAGATTTCTCATGACATTTTAAAAAATTACACCTCTAGGACATGCACACCACATAGACTTAAATGTACAAATGTGCAGAAAAACAGATGGTGAACCTGATGTGGAAAACTGTTTCATTCTACCTACCTGTGTATTATTAAGAAACAAAATGAAAAATATAATTTATGTACCATACTTCCTGTGTATTATACTAAGTGGTGCAAAAATTGTTTTATTAATTTAGATAAAAGACAGCAATAACCCACCCAATACAAACATTACAAAAGTTTTTTACGGTACTTGTTTTTCAAAGTTACCATTTTAAAAAATAAATTCATGTTATAATTACATAAACGTCCATCAGAAATAAATTTGTATACAGTAGATTAACAAAAAATCATTTAGTGTAAAATTAAACCTGTGAATATGTTATAACACAAGTCGGTATTGGGAAATTCGTTTTCCACCATCTAACAATTGTGGTGAGAAATTTGGATAAATATCAATTTTTTCTTCAACTATGTTTCTTGATCCATCATATGAAATTTGTTATATAATTTTTCATCTATTTCAATATATCAAAACTAATAAATACCCTGATGAAAAACATACCTAACTATCTCTACAGTCAATCATTATTTTATTATATGAAATTCTAATTCTGCAAATTTCACAATGAAGAATTTCCTAGCAAACTCGACAATAGACATTGCAAATACACGTGAATGATGGTTAAGACAGCATTTCCCATTTTGTCCAAAATTCGTTTATATTTTGTACAATATAATGGTATCCCTTCAACTTTTTCAGTGAACATAAATATTCCTAACAGGCAAAAAAATAATAATAATAATAAGTCAAGAATAAATACCTGTAAATATTGCAGGCATAACAGTTTATGTATGGGTTCTGCAGCACCCCATTTGGGAAACACTGGGTTAGGAGAAAAAACTTTCATTTCATATTCACTGCCATACCAAATACAAGTGGTCATTTACCAACAATTTACTTTTAGGCCATAATATTCATATTTGTATTTATCTTGTGGCTTATCATCAGTACATTAAGAATATCACTGTAGGTATATTGACAGATTGTATTTGTATGCTAATTCATTGTAGCCAAACAGCTATTAAATAGTGATCCAGGATTTGAGGCATTGAGGGTGTTATCTTGTACAATGATTGTAAGATTGGTATGCTGTAGGCCTACTATGTGATAAGTAGTACATACAGATAGCGAATCTTACAATCATTGTACAGGATAACACCCTGATTCAGAATTTGTGGGTGTCATCTTGTACAATTTACAGAGACACAACCAAATCCTAAACGGGACCTCAAAAGTCCATCATTCAAGAGGTTTTTCGGTTTTTGCTTAGTTTTGATTATTTTTATACAGAATATGTATCTTCTTCACAGGCAAATTAATGTGATTGTATTTATAAATCACAAGTAAATTCTTTTCTTTTTTGTATTAAATTTTAAACCCTGTACCCTGAGTAACATAGTTAATAATAAAAACAATGGATAAAAGAAGAGATTTTAACAAAAACTCATTGAAGGTAGTTTAATTTTAACCCAGTCCGTGAAGGTAGGGGAAGTTTATGTTAAAATCTCTTCTTTTTATTCATTGTTTTTAACTACCTTTCATGATTGCTATAGAAGTGCATATGTGCTTGTACCATGGAGATGTACAAACTTTACCTTCTATTTCAAAATAGTTCAAGAAAGAAATCAAAATCTTCAAAATAAACCTTCAGAGAGGTGGACCCCATGTGGGGGCAGGCATAGTTAAAATCAATAGTTTTGAATATTATACACATTAAACATTCCCTCAAGAAAGACAAATTAGTATTAACTTTTTAGTTTGGTTAGTAAAGATAAAAACAAACTGATTGGCTTAAAAACCAATGAAAAACGATAACAGTGTTAAAAAAAAGGTAACATTTGTTAGTCATTCAAAATCCTTTTTAAAAATAGGAAAAATCATTGTTGACATTGGAATAGTAGTCCTTCAGGGGGATATTATACCAGTGGGCAAAAATCAGTTTTGGACAAAAACACTCCTTTTGGGAGTGATCCTTTTAGAGAGGTTTCACTATATTACTTCTAATTTCCGTGTGGAAATTAGGACTATAAGTTAATCACTCATTCAGTATTTTTAATTCCATCAAACCAAAAGGCTATTACAATAAATTGTTATATCATTAAATATTATTGTAGTTGTAAATATTGTTAATATGAACTTAACACTGTGCACCCCATTAATTTTTTATCATCATATTTCCTGCAAATTATTATGTAGCCATTAAATGCTGGTTTCCCTAACCTTTATTCAACAAGTTATGTGATCCTTGCATCACGGATTCAATGTCCTCATGGTCTTTCAAGCACATATCCACACAAACAACAAGGGTCTACTATACCGTGTATTCCTGAAAGGTCGTCAAATTTTTTAACCACAGATGCTGGTTACTTTTAATCACAGGTGCAAAAATATTTGTACTATATTGAATTTCCAAAATTATGGGTCTGGTTTCAGTTTCTTCATAGCAGCAATAGGTATATTTTTACAAAAGTATCAATATTATCCTATCTGTCCTCAAAACATTTTCAAATTCTGGTCAGCTTAAGGTGAATGTGTACATAACATAACTAAATATGGAAATGGTAATGAACTTATCCAAATACCTAAAACAAATAACTTCAGTGCACCTCCACACGGGCAATTTGTGGCCCAAAGAACATCTAAGCAATAGTCCAACTCAGGGGTTCCCAAACTTTCATGGACTGCGACCCACTTTTACAAAGTAGCATTACATTGGGACCCATCTAGCTTATGTTATGAAAATTGGGAGGGACTAAACTGAAAATTTCTTGATACATTTTGTACAACTAAGCAAATTAAAGAAGTTTAACTTTACGTTCTGATTTTTACTTTTTGCGACCCACCAGTGGGTCCCGACCCACACTTTGAGAAACTCTGCTCTAACTCATGCCATGTGTTCTGCCTACCACCACACAACCTGTGCTCAGTCCCTCGAAATCACCGTTTTGGAAAACGACTGCAGCTTTGAAATACAAAATTTCCACATAAACTTTTTCATGCTTTCATTCCATCAAGCATCCACGTTTATATAATCTGATATGAAAAATAATGGAGTTTCTATGTTTCAATCTCATCGTGGAGGAATGGAAACCCTGTACACCCTGGCTCCATCAATAATGCCATCATTTATAGGCCAATCGTGGATTAAGCTACACCACTGGTCTTACTGTCTGACATTGTCGTTCAACACACCCTTTGTGGGCATCAATTAGTACACGGAACAGTCCCAAGAATGGCACAGTATTACCAGGGGGTCGTAACTTGAAACTGCGCACATCGCCCGTCACACATAAAAATTTTCAACAATACCCAACTTCACTCCAGAAATGTCATACATCAATTCTTTAGGTCAACATTAGTGATTAAATTTTTTATCTCACATAAATCCGCCTTAGTTTTCAAGAAAAACCCCGATATGGATGGTCTGGAACACCCTGCTATAAATTGACACTTATACATGACTGATAATGGGACACATTTCAGCTAGCTGTGAAATTTAATTCAACAGATCATACTTTTGGATTCCTTCATGTGGTATTCGGGCATTCCTTTGAGCTTAGTCACATGTTCATATGAGCTAACCATGAACAGGGAAGGTGGAAAATTCGGACAGCGAACTATCAGATGGGATAATTAGAAAAAAAAATTTCAAAACTATTGGAAAATCATGTTTCGAATTTAAAACTGGAGCACTGAATCATGACAGCGCTGTGACATGTTACAACCCCCAGGAAGCGGTGTAGTAATCTCCAGAAAACCTTATGAATTCAGTGGAGTGATGTCAAATGGTATTTTTTATTTTTTCATTTGATACAGTAACTAAATTTGCACGATTACAATCAATGAAACAAACACAAGGATGCAAGTTCATCATCACTTCACGCAGGCGCTGCTGATATTGAAAAAAAAAAACATTAAAAGTTTTTCAAACAGCCTGTCAATTACAACTTCCATAAAAAAAACTGATCAACTCAAATTCCAAGTTCCACATTAAACGTCGCAAGAGTTGATCTTCAATGGAAATAAACGTGCACTTGAAAATTCGACTCGTAGTAATTCTTTACAATTGGTTTAAATACAAATCAATCATTAAAAGGGATGAATGAATCGATGAAGTAAATGTCCGTTGAATGTGACAGATTGCTCTCACCATTCACTTTTTTATCATAACGTTTCCATTATCACTTTCGGGCGAAATACAACAACGTAATGCAAAGTGATGGGGATTTAGGAGGACTCAAGCATCTAATTCGTATCGGATTTTCATCACGATTCACAGTTTTGCAAACACAACTTCACCGTCTAGTTTGATCAAGAACAAACTCATTTAAAAAACTCATAATGCACTATAATAATAATAATAATAATAATTAATTTCAATAAATCTTCTGTTAAATAAATGCTCATAGAACTATGTCAGTTACAAGTTTGTTCGCTTTCGTCGACAAAGATGCAACCAAAAATTGAAATGTCTTACTTTTAATATCATGAAGGATACATATTTTTTTTTTTCAAAATCACCTTTTACAAATATTGTAGGTTTTTGATTATTTTTTTTTCTTCATTTAAATTGATTTACAATCGACAAGTGTATCATCTGCTTTTGTAGTTTTATAGTTACAGAACTACATACACACCTGTTAGTATTTTCTTGATATAAGTTTTGTACTTGATGCAAGTGAAAACAATAAAACTGTTAAAAATAAAATAAAACTTCCATTGTTGTAACTGTAATCTTGATCTCTAATGAGAAAATGATTTATAAAACAAGTTTCCTTGACGTTATCCTGATCACAAAAAAAATTGGTACTTGTGTATTAAACACCAGCCCCAGCCATGAGAGCGGCATAGTGCTGTTGTTTTTAAGTAGTCTATGGGTAGAGATACCAGTAGGTTATTTTAAACACTTACAAATTTATCACTAATCAAAAATACATTTTTTTAGTTTTATCTATTCTAAAATGGTACCAAGTGTTGAACCCTGTGGTACCCCCATAGACATGTAGAACCCTCAACACAAAAAATTGATAGTTATGTATTGAACATCAGCCACTGTCATAAGAGCAGCATGGCATTGTTTTTAAGTAACCTTAGTTTCTATGGTATAGATACCAGTTTAGGTTAGTTTTATAACACCACTTACAAATTTACCATTAATCATAAAAAAATGTTGTTTTATCTATTGTAAACTAGTACCCGGTGTCGAACCCTTATAACAGTGGCTGGTGTTTAATACATAAGTAGCCAAAAATGTGGTTTGCTTTGTAATATAGATTAATAAACTCATAAAAACGAAATAAAGGGGAAAAAATCAGTTACATGTTGTTTTGTTTTTCTTCTTGTTTTATTACCATTGTATCACATTGAGGGAAATGGAAAGATGTGAAATATTTCTTAATAAGTTGTTCCTTTCAGATACCGTTGCTCGATGAAATAATAAAAACTATTACTGTAATTGCATTTTTCATAATTCATCACTAAATGAGGAAAAAAATACTCTTAATACATTTTGAATCTTGAAACACTTTTTAAAAACATTGAAAACAAAAAATGGGACAAAGAACAAAAATTTTAAAAAATAAAAACAAAACAAAAAATGATGAAGGTATGAGAAAAAAATCTTTCAGTTGTTTCATACATGTTGGCAATTTTGAATGTTGGAGTAGCTAATTTCGTAACAAGTCTTGAAGCTTCGCACCCTCAACTGCGTGAATATCAGGGCCGTTATATATATCCGTTTTGTTGTATAGTACTCACGATAGTGACCATTATTTTTTTTTTTTTTTTAAATCAACATAGATTACATAACTAATACCATTTTAAGTCATTCTCCGTGCACTCAAGTTATGCTTTTCTCATTAGCAAAATATCATCCCGACTAACAAACGTTTAGTCATTAGAATTTTTTGGTTTCGAGTGTCTGAATAATTTACAACCCGTACAATATTGTAAGAAAGTCATTTTTCAACTGGTTAGAATTCGCGCTGAAAAAAAAAAAATATATAATCAAATTGAACAAATTGACGTCGATTTTAGAAATTACTCGATAACCAAAGAAAATTCATTATAAACAAGATTTCAAGCTGATTGATGTGTGCATAAATATACACCAGTTTCATTCAATACACACACCCCATGTACTTTTCTATATTTTTTTTTTTTGCAAAAACATTTTTTTGGATAATTTTTTCTTTCAATGATTGTAATCTCATCCTATGAGAGTTAACAATAAAAATACAAAATACACCAAACTGTGTATTATGTGGTAAAAATACATCACAATCTCCTCGGTGTTAAATTGTTTCTGTGTACATGTATGCGTTTTTATTGCCATTTTCCAAAAAATCTGCAGCATACCCTGAGAAAAGCAAGTTTAGAGTGGAGACAAAGTTGTGTTTAACATTCAGGTGCTTGTTCTTGTTCAGCTAATCCCCAATGACCGTAGATGATGTAAAAATATAAAATTTAAAATCGGGCACGGATGTACACGGCAGATACATCATGTTCTGCATACCCAAGGCGTTTCGCATGCTTGAAGACCTGCAGAAAGAAAAAACAAATTTTTTTCAATGTACAAAATTTTACAAAAATGTCTCGGTCACCAAGAAGAAACAACAATGACGTTTTCATATATCAAGATAAAAGCAAACAACTTAAATGAATTTGAAGATACGTAGGTTATGAAAAACATGTAGATTTCCAAAAATAATGTTTGTTAATATGTAGTGCAGAAAAATTTCCTGTCTTTAAACAATTTGGACACTTAATATGCTATTCATCTGTTGAAATTGTGACTTGTAGAAAACGATATGAAAAGATGTCCGAAAAATCCTTTTTAAGCATACTCTTAATATACTGGCCGATAGCGTCCACCATATTAGTTTTTAATTAACAGTATATAGGCAACGACACTTGTGCGACTAAGGTGAATCAATGAACACCTCATTCATCAAATTCCATCAATCCATCCATTTAGCTTGTAGGAGGGTCTCTAATGTCCGCCATATTGGTTATTCATTGACGCGAATAGCCAATGACACTCGATACAAATCCATAGACATCTCGTTCATCAGAGTCGTCTTGTTTTTGTACGTAGAAGCTCACAACTCATTCACAAGTGAAGCTAGTATAAAGAATATAAAAACAATCTAGATCCCCATAAACAAACCCATAACTTA
The DNA here is from genome assembly GCA_034695005.1 of Cryptops parisi. Classification (NCBI taxonomy): domain Eukaryota; kingdom Metazoa; phylum Arthropoda; class Chilopoda; order Scolopendromorpha; family Cryptopidae; genus Cryptops; species Cryptops parisi. The sequence goes on from JAQIWH010000130.1 coordinate 52,653, forward strand.
ACTATTAACATTATCACGTAGGAATAACAATTGAATCGTTTGATAGTTCAACATTTTGACATTCTTTTTAATAAATTTATATTGACTGACACACTTATTTTTAAAACGTTAGTCGAGTTTTATTTATGTCTATGTAGTACAGTATATGTACCTACTGTATTAGCAAGAAAAAGACGTGAAGTCAAAAACGACCATCATACAAACAATAAGTTCGTTTATATCACAATGATTGTGCACCAAACATTCTACCTTCCAGCTGCAGTACCATTGGTGTCTTTTGGCCGGATAACCGAAAAGTATCATAGAAACGTATGAATAAATACAATAATTGAAGGGTTTGGTGTAAAAGGGTGTTAAGGTTAAGTAATGTTTTTACAATGTTGAGGAAAAAGCGTTTAAGGATCTGCTTTGCTGTCTATGGGCTTTTTCACACTCCTTGCACTAATATCTTTGCAAATATTGTTGTTTTGCTCAAAATTTTGTGTTGGGACGGTAGAATTACACCTAACACATTCGAAGATGCTTCTAGTTCAGTTTTGACAAAAATGTTACTTAACACCCCTTTACACCAGGCCCTTCAATTCAAGAACTGTTAAAGAACAATAGTTAGCAACAAATAATTTTCAATAGTACTGTAAATGTATTATATTACTATAATTCTTGGTATAGTTTTTTTTTGGTTTAAAACGTATGGTAACAAAAAATAATACACAAATAGTAATTGTTATAGACAGGGCTCGAATCTGCAGAATTACGGTTATAAAATTAACTGTAATAATGGTCCGAAACAATCGGCCCTTATATTTCCGGATGATTCGATCATTATAAGTAACAACGGATATTTCAAAAAGTACGTCCATACTATTTTTAGAATATGTTCATACTAAAGTAAACTAGTCTTATTCTAAGAATATTCCTAGAGATGACTAAATGTCTATAAGTTATATACAAAGGGTACAATAGTTACCCTTAAAGAACAGTTTTCTATTGTTTAAAAGAAGTTTTTCTTGTAAAGTATTTGAAGGGCTGGATTAAAGGGACTATGTTAAATCCTGATTTAAATCAATGATTTTTTAAAAAAAAATATCAATTGATTTAAATCACTGGTTTGAATCAAGCTGATTAAAATCAAACAACCCTGAAACGACATAAAACAAGGTATGACTGTACATCAGGCCTTATTTGTCCCAAATAACGGTATACATAATTTTTATACTGATTAGATTAGGTTTAATCGTAACGTAATTGTAAGAAATTATTTAGATCAATTGATATAAACTATAGCGTTTTCCAAAAGGGCTTTAAGATTTTGAATGCCGTTAACTACACTTTTTTCTCTTCAGGTTGAATTTCTTTACCCTTTAACCTAATTTACCCTAATTTCTTTACCCTTTAACCTAATTTACCCTAATTTCTTTACCCTTACCAATTCGTATACAAGTCTAATTATGATGTAGCTTTCACAAGAACAGTGTATTGAAATCATCAAAACTTATGCAAACTGACGTACAAATACCCATTGCTCATGATCTTTTCAACAATTCTCCATAAACTGGTTTGAGCAGTTCCTTATTCTCGAAAACGTCGTGGAATTGATGTTGTTGAGTCATTTGCGATACTTCCATGCACAGTAGCAACGTTCTCAGTGGAACGTGCAGATTTTGTTCTTCCTGAAGGTGGTATATTGTAAACAGATTCAGTTTCTCCAAATTTGTTCACAAAATTCCAAATTGCTTGTTCAGTAGGATGATTCAATATACAGAAAAAAATCACGAGTTTTGTGATTTTGCAGTGTTTTCGTTCATTTTATTGTTCTTGTAAAAATATGCTATAATTAGACTGGTATATGACTTAAATTAGGGTAAATGAAATGCACCTGAATATCAACAAGAACCCTGTAGTTGACGACAGTGAAAATCCTAAAGCCCTTTTTGGAAAACCCCATATAGTCATTCTGTACCGTGGGCATCTTGGCTACACACAGGTAAGCATCCTTCATGGGGAATGCTTCCCTTATTCACAACTCAAGTGGTTGTCGATCCTTGTTGTATTGCAATATTCACTAATCAGCTGTCAATTGTGTTGATTTGTTGTCTCTATTACGTAAAGCACAATTTTCTGAAGCCATATTTTCCTTATTGCAGTTACGAGTGTCATTTGCATATAGGGTACATCCGATTTGAAACTTTGGATGCATATGCATGTGCTTCAAAGAGTCCGGATGCTTCCCTTGGTAATGCATCATATATTGTGATAGCTAAATCCCGATGTACTGTTTTGAAACCGAACCAAAACAGAAACAAAATACCACAAATAAACATATTACATTTGTCCAATAATGATTAACAAAATGCTTTTAGTACAAAAAAGGGCATTACTCATATTTTAGAATAAACAAGAGGAACAAATCAATATTGGTAGTAGACTACTGTGGCAGCATCTGAAGGTACACGTTCAAATTGACGATCACATGCTAATAGCCGTCGCTCACGTCGTTCATTTTGAAGTTGCACAGGGTAGAAATACAAAAATTTTAATTGTATCTAATTTTGTTTTAGTTATGTTGCAGTGTTTTGGAGATGACAGATTCAAAAGTTAAATTATCAATAAAAATAATCGTCAAAAGCTTTTAGCGCGTCAGCATCCAAAGGAAACGTAGCTGACTAAGGGCGGCATCGTGCTGTCGTCACTTCCGCTCACGAATACTTTACTCGGAAAGATAGGGCAGCCTGAGCGTAAGAGGGAAGGCGTGGAAAACAAAACAAACATGGCTGCAATCACTTTAGATGTGACCTTTTTTGAGGATTATTTTAATTTTTATTAACTTTTGAATCGGTTACCTCCGGAACACACTGCAACATAACCAAAACAAAATTAGATACACAAAAATTATAATCTTTCTTTTTCTATGTGTATTCTGAAATACCCGTTTTGTATTAAAAAGCATTTTGTTAATCACTATCCGGATAAATGTAATATATTTTTTATTTTATTTGTGGTATTTTGTTTCTGTTTTTGTTCATATCGGGATTTAGCTATTGCGTTCATGATGAATTATCAAGAAATGCGCCCATATGCCTACAAACCAAACGCACCCTTAGTTTGACATGACATGAAAATATCTCAGAGAACCTACAATTACAAGCAGTGTCAATCACTTCGATTTCCAACCTTCCATAATCAGAAAGTTTCAATAGATATGTATACCAACATTTGAGGATGTTAGTTCACAAGTGGTGCAAGTCTATTTCAACCCATTGTGAGAAAACAGGGGTTGTATATAGTGCAAAACAGAAAAATCACAATACTTGCTGTGCTAATGAAGAGTGGATGACTTTGTGACGGTAGGTGTGGAAATCTATAGGTACCACTACCAAACAAAATAGTCTTAGGCTTCTGAATACATACTGAACTCGTTTGGACTTACACTACTTGTGAAATAATTGCCTCATTTGGGACAGAGTGAGTAATAGAATAGAATGTTATGTGAAATGCACATTTTTTTCATTGATTCAACAGTTATGTGCAAAACAAATGGAATGATGACTTCTGAGACACCCTGCACTAATTACAAAAAACCTCTGAAACCAATGCATCTAATATAAGCATCTACATTAATTTAAATATCTGAATTAAGTTCATATTGGAATAATTTTTTGTTTCAGTACAGTATTGTGGTGCAATAAGTTTAAATGTTATCTGTAACGCAGCAAAGGCTCGTCAAGTGCATTCGTTTTAAATTTGATTGTCATAAGTGCACTTTACGTTTCTAATGATAAGTGAAAAAAATAATTAACATTATGCTTGGGCTCAACTTTTTATATTTGTCTCCTTAAAAATGTTTTTTTTTTCCAAGGAATTAATTGAAGGGCCTGGGCCTGGCATAAAAAAGTGTTAAGTAACTTTTTTACAATTTTGAGTAAAATGCATTGCAAAAACTTGCCTTGCTGTCTGTGGGCTAGCTACTTCACACTTCTTGCACTAATATCTTTGCACACATTGTTGTTGTGCTAAAAAATATGCATCAGGAAGGTAAAATAGTACCTGCCACATTCGAAAATGCTTCTAGGTTATTTTTGACAAAAATGTTACTTTAACACCCTTTCACACCAAGTCCTTCAATTTATTAACAATTTTATTTAGTTTACTGCTTACATTCTGTTGTTATGGTACTTGGGCAGCTCATTGTTGTAATAATCTCAAAACTCATTGCTTAATCTCACTGTATACACTCACGTTGTTATGGTGTACCTCCATGGATTCCAAAGGTTCAACTGTTTAGGCATTAATCAGTATAAATTTGACAATTAACTTGTAATGCAGTAATATGCTCAGTTATGTGCTAAAAAGTTCTGAATTCAACAAAAAGTTTTAGCAATGAAAATTAACTCCGATTCATGTGATAAGCCTGCATTTGGAATGTCACTCTATCCTATTTAAATAATAAACAACCAATCTCCTCAACTCTGTATAAAATCGCAACAAAATAAGGAAAGAAAAAGCTATAAAAGTATCACAATGAGCCTTTTTAATACTGTTAATGGTGTACAGCCCACTCTACAGTCAATGCAATAAGATAAAATGTTTTGTCTTAATTTATAAGCAGCGATGCATTTGTTAAACATTCCAACGATTGCTCTGCTTACCTGTAAACTAAATTACCAAATCAACCAACTCAAGCCGAACTAAACATAACTTATTCTCTAAAACTAACTTATCCATAAAATCTTAGGACAGGGTCATTAGGAAAGAACTATTTTCTCCACAATTTTTTTCTTTTCTGAAAACATTTGAGGCAATATAATGATAAGCCACATTTTAAAAATTGTTCAAAAGTTTCTGGTGAAAAACTCCATGGAGTACCCATACTGAGCAACAAGGTGATTCTCTATATATTATGCCACCCATTTTCTAGAATATCCAGGAAGTGGTGAAGTAACAAGTTAGAAACAGTACTGAGAGACAGTTTGATGTAAAAAATGTCATTTTTGGAAAAAAATGAGGCTTATCACTACATTGCCCAGAGCCCTTCATTTATATAAAAAAAATTGCCACAATGCATTTTCAGTTAGTTCTTTTCCATAAAAACACAGTTGTTGACATTGCAAGTGTTGCTGACTGTTTCGGTGTACAAGGCGCACCCAAAGCAGAAAGTAAAAACTGGATAGGTTCTAATGTATACAAAGAAGTTTTTTTTTTTGTTCTTTTAAAATATTTAATGCACAATGTTGCCACATGATACTGTTTTTCTACATACGTAGTCGCCATATTTATTAAGGAATTTGTCGTATCGTGACACCACTTTTTGAATTTCTTAGTCGATGGAACTAACTGCCCAGCTGACCACACGTTGGTTCTACATCGCTTCACACAGCTTCTTAAAGCACACTACAGTTCTGTATTTATGGTCATCCCCCGATTCACGAAGTCCACAGGAAAGATAACTTTACAATGTTTGTTTGTTAACCAAACAAACCGTTGCCATGATTTTGAGCATCCACAGTCTACTCTAATGAGTGATGCAGAGACAAAACACGTTGTACAGGAGTGGTAGAACAGCTTGGCAGTGAGTTTCTTTGACGAAGGAATACAAATAGTGGTGTCATGATACGACAATAGTAATAGTGACAGTGTAAAAAAATAGTGTCATGTGTGTAGTAGCAATAGTGAGCATTAAATATGTCTAAAACACCAGTTTATACACTTCTTGACACCTAGCATGGTTCTTACTTTCTGGACTCTTGCATTTAAGCTGGGCGTTTACAAGCCCTTGTGTGAGTTATAACTGACTACTGAGGTAGTTTTTTTTTTAATAAAAAATAAACATAATTCCTGCCAAAACATTGACAAAAAAATTTTGCATACACAACCATGATGGTGTCACCTGGTGTGCTTCACACCTCCTACCTAAGCATGGATGCAACTTGACAATACTAATTCTTCTTAATGCCCATTGGCATAAATTCACGCATCCTTTTCGAATAGTCACAAATTATGGGTACTAAATTGATGGTATTGTTCTACCATTTTCTATCTTCTATTTATGTTGTCACATTTTTAAGTCACCAATACAATTAAAATAATCTCAAAATTATTACTCAGTGAAGTCCTTTCTTAGTGACCCAATGTAATGTTGCGAACAAAACAAAACAAATAATAATAAATAACAATGGTTATTTAACAAGCAAACTCACCTCATTGGCAGTGGAGGCAAGAGGCAAAGGTTGCTCCAACTGATCCCCCAACTCCAGGGCTAGCCTCAGATCTTTCTGCATGTGTTGCAGTGGAAATGCTGTTGGAAACGTTCCTTCTATGATAGCTTGAAAAATAACAGAAAAAAACAACCAAAATAAGATACACAAACAACAAAAATTCACTTTCACTTAAAATACCTATAATCAAAACAAACCACAATCTGTTTCAATCTATCGACAAAATTAGAATGTCAAAACTATATAACGTTTTAAGATGATTGTATCGATTTTCATTCAATTGTTTAAAACTTGATGACGACAGTGGTATATAAGTGATTAGGCCTCAATTTGCCATATTAGCAGAATGAACTTTTATGATAAATGGCACACTACACTTAATTAATGAAAATAATTTGACTGAAAATACCTGTCATTTTTTAAAGTCAAAAACAGTTTCTTTTAACACATCACCATGCCATGGGTTCATTAACCTTGGTAGCAACGATCGGACCGAAGACCCAACAGTCCATTGGCTAAGGGCCAAGAGACATACTTATGCACGTGTTTGTATATTTACATATCTTTCAAGTATCCCCAAACTGAAGAATAAATCATGCTGATGGTATACATGATAACTTTGGATGTTACACGGTCATGTCATGAAGGTGTTAAAATCCGTGCAAGTTCCACACTGGACTTTAGGAAAATAAATCACAAATACCAAATAAATGTTTTGTTTTGTTTTTGCATTCAAAAACAGTAAAAGTATTCCACAAAACAAAGGCAATGATCGAGGGTTTCAACTCATATTAGCTTAGAGGAAGCATTATAAACATGATCGTGCTAAGTTTCTAGTATAATTGCTGAAACTGATCTTGATTATAACAAAAAACTAAGCAAGTGTTCAAACTGAAAACACAATAGGCTTTCCATTTTCGCAATGGCTTCATTCCATCAATGATAGGGAAAAGCTGGAATAGGTTCATAACACAGAAAACATAGCAGTAACACAAATATTGTGTATGAAGTGAACAAAAATTCATTCAATAATGAATCGCTAAATATTTTGTACCAATGTACTTCATGTGTATATTCGATTGTGCTCAAACAATAAAGGAAAACTGCTATATTTGACAGCACAGGACACAGATGTTATATCAATAAGTAAACTAGCCATCTGACTTCTGGAAGTTCCCAAAAATAATAACTGCCATGAAATGACCAAAATTTTCAGGCATTTCTGACATTCAATGTAATGTGACAAAAAAATTCAAGGGTGTTCCAAAAACAGTCCCACAAATTTTATATCAATGAGGCACTCAGAATTAAAAGTTAAATCACTGTGAACGTATTGGTAAAAATCTGTGACTTATCTTGCTTCAATTATGAAATTGATAAATTAAAACTTTGATGTATTGGAGGTATAAAAAATCAACATCCTAACACATTTGTGAAATGTATTGCACAATGGGATTGCAACAATTGAGCAATGGTGAATTACAAATATACATATTGACCAATCACCAAAATGCAAAATTTGTGCAGGATGAACTTACAAAAGATAAGAGTTTATTGTACACAGCAATTTCCGTTTACACGGACTCCGTCAAAGCTCTTATATTGTCGTATATATGTTTTAACAACACTTCAGTTAAAACTTTTCTACCCCAGCAACATGATTTTTATGGTTCCATTTATGCAGTTTCCATTTCCATGGTTGTCGTGGAAACAATCACTAGTGTATATAGAAGGTTTAGTGAATTGAAAAAAAACAAAAAAACAAAGACAACACTGAAAACTAAAGTTAAAAACAGACATGAATATCATTTTTCCTAATAATAATTATAATACAGCAGAATCTTGCTAATCTGCCCATTACTTGCACAGAGGGGTGTCCGCTTAGCATAAAAAACTTTGATTTAATTCTTTATATTTCAAGTTTACTGTTAAGCTTAGTTCCTGAGCGTATTTTGCATGGCATAAAAACCAAGGCCAATGACGAACACGGCGTTTTTATACAAGTCGATTCCCATTACAGCACTTTACGTAATGACATCATCGCGCATTGAGCTTGGTACCTCCCTTCTCGAAAATCTCGAAGAACTACGCGATGATTGAAAAATGTTAAGCTTTCCTGTGGAACCATGACTTGCATGGTGGAACAAGAAGCATGGCCAAAAAAACAAAATTTAAAGAAAAAAACCATTGATGACACATTAGCAATAAATACTTAATGCTCTTAAAATGTCTATCAAGTTTTTAATTATTTCTAGTTAATTATTCAATATCTTACTACTCAACAAAGTTTAAATAAACTTTGCTCAAGTATCTAAAAATATTTGCAAAAGTGCATCACATAAATGCAGCATCACAATACAAGTACATACAACAATTTCATAAGTAAAAAAATATACGGCAGTGTTTTGTAAAACAAAATATTTGTAATATATATTAAATATTATTAGTCAGTTGCTTATTATTAATTAGTAATTTAATTCGTGAACAATAATTTTAATATAACACCTGAATTATTTAGTAATTCATTAACTAAATATTTAATTTATTTTCTATCATCCTCTGAGCTCTAGCATCTTTATATATATATCTTAACAATATAATTTGCTTTGTCTGTCTGTCTGTCACACTGAGATAATGAAAATTGTAAAGAAAAAATAAGTTTTTTTTTTTTTTTTTTTTTTTTGGTCGAGGCAGGATTCGAACTCGAGTTCAAATAGCAGCTATAGCACTACCTTACCAACTAGGCCACTTGAACTCCATACAACAGAACCTGTTTTTTACCACCTAAAAGCTTGACCGTCATTTTTGACGAGCATACGGCTAGTATATATATAATTCTCTAAGGTAGACCCCACCTTCTAAATTCACGCAGGTTTACTAGCAACCAGGGTAAACAATGAAATCCACGGGATCGCTAGCTGGGTATGTTATGCCAAGTCAATCATCTAGTAGTAAACAAATAAAATGGAAATCCAAAAGTAGGCTACACTGCGGAACGAAGAAATTCGTTCTCCTGATTGGTCGAGCGCAAAAAATAAAAACAACAACGTTGGCTGAAGTTGACAGCTCAACACTACTTGCCTCAATAATACGTCAGGCTCTCAGGCTCAAGCCTAAAGCACGGTGTATACGGCCCAGTAGGAGCTAAGCTTTATGCAGTATTTAAAAGAATAACACTTAAATAAGAGACGAATATATGATAATGGTATAAAAAAACACCATCAGTACTATAATGCTATTACATTATGGTAATACATCTATGGTATTACATTATGGTAATACATCAATGGTAATACATCTATGGTATTACATTATGGTAATACATCAATGGTATTACATCTATGGTATGACATTATGATAATAAATCTATGGCATTATAGTGTCTTATTTAATGATTTTAGTGCTTGTATAACCCCATCTTTTTACGTCATAGCAGAATGCCGAATAATTGAGAGGCTAGATTATTGAAGCCCAATTAGCGAGTCTTACTGTACTGTCATTATCCCTCATTGTTCAAATTCCTTGGACGTGTCACTAATACCAAAACAACAGAAAAATTGTGCCTGTGTCCTTGTCCCGTGTTCTTGTCTTGTGTCCCCTGAGGAAGCCTTTTGGAAATAACCAGAGTGTGCACTGTATTATTTGTTACTTAGTTATGGCCTTATAAAAGGGGGTCATTCTTTTCTAATCACCTTGTATAGTAGATATATACTACCATCCACAGCTGAAAATATTATCTATGTAGAAATTAACGCCATCTGTGAAGATGTAAACTAGCGGTGGCAAACCAATACTAATAATATGTAGTTACCAATCTCTTTTCAATTAATTTTGCCTGAAAAATTCTACTGAACAAAATGAAAATCTGCAAACTTCATATACAGTAGTCTCCCTACCCGGGAGGTCTTGGAACCCATCCCTTGCGGATAAAAGAATACTACACTGTATACAAAAACTGCAGATAACTCAAAATCTGTGCCAATGAACAAGATAACTCATCTGCAGAAACACATCATTTACCTTTGCCTTTTTCAAGCATAGCACTACATGAAAGTGAGCTTAATTCCAGAACTTCAAGCACGTCCTTTTGCTGGAGGTTAGCACGATCCGCCAACGCCATTCCTTCGGCCAAACCAGCCAACATTGTGCCCATCATTACGTTCAAGACAAGATTCATCTTAGCAGCATTGCCAACATCACCTTGAAGAAGAAAATAAAACATCAATAAAATAACATAAGTAGACTATATACAGAAACAAATATACACAACTCAAGTGGCTGATCAACAATGAACCCTATTCAGTAAAACAGCATTAAAAATTGCAGCGTTTACAGTGATAACGATGCAATCTTGAGCAATGATTCTAATATTACCACTTTATACAAGGTGAAGCAGAACAAATATTTCTAACTTTCAGAGGCGATAGAGGGCATGTAAAGATTCTAATGTTGCCACAATTATATGAAACCACACAAGATATTCAACTGTATCTCATGGGTGCACTCTATCAAACTCAGTTGAATATATAAAATATCAAAAAGTAATCTATCAGCCACCTCAATTCGTCTCATTCATAGTACACAGTTATACTGAATAATGAAATATTAATAAATTGTACTTACTACAGTCGAACTTCTCTAACTCAAACACTCAAGGGAACGTGAAAAAATTTGAGTGATAGAGAAATTCGAGCTAGAAAAGTTCCACCGTACTATATTTATATAATTTATTTTAACATATATTGTACAATTAATAGTTTTATATTACTTGTTCAACGTTCAAAATAAAATAAGGCAAGAATTCAAATACAAATGTATTTGCAGTTCGTGTTCCAATCGTAACCATTCTCATAGTCACTGACATTTCACTCATTAACACATGTAATTACAAACATCTAATTACAAAGCTTAAATGAAAATAAGATTAAGGATTACATAAAACTAAACCCTTAAATATACAACATTCTCTTTCAATGATCTGTTAAATCAAAAACAAATTATCATGTTTTCTTCATAATTATTATTAGTTCATTAGCTTAATTTAAAACAAAACAAAGCAGAATTCAAACTACAAAGTTAATTAAACCATGAATAAAAGATATATAACAAATTCCAAGTGAAATATCTTCTAGTTATTTGTGTTTAATTATTGAACTAATCAAAAAATGGATAAATATAATTTGTTCATTCAAGCTGATAGTTTACCAAATCACCAAGCTAAATTTAAAAAATGAATGTAATTTTTTAAACCCCATTAATTAATTAAGCCAATTTTTTTTTTAAATATCATTTTCAACTGGATTTAGTGAAATGTTTCATTTCTTGGCACATAGATGGCAGCATGAGCACTAGGATCACTTTGGAGACCAAGTGCTGACGTGACTTTGTTGTTGTGCTGTTGTAGGTTCATCGATCAATAGCAGTAACCCGTGGGGTGGCCATTTTGCTTTTGTCTGACAATCAGCATTGCGTAAAACACTGCCAATGAACAGATTTTAAAACCATTAAAAAACCCATTCATAACAACATTTCTCTGTGAAAAACACAATATCAGACTTTAAATGAAAACAATTCTTTTCGATACATAAGACAAACTGCAAATTCATTGCAACAAAGCACCCTTGAAACATAAAATGATTAGATTAATTATCTAAAGCTGTTATCTAATGCATAACTGCATAAATGATAAACAATACTGCACATCGTTAATAAGGTTAAATGTTCACAGATTGAAAGGACGTTGAGAAAACTTTGCACTTTTTTACTCCAAATATTAATGACTGTAATTAAATATTTAATTACTATACACCATCGTTATGTGCAACTTATTTTTTCCTCTGCCCTAAGAATGTCCATTAAAAAAAAATAAGTATACTAAATTAGTTTTTTTGGAACCATATTTTCTGAATAATAAACTGGTCACACGTATTGATTGAGAGCGTATCTACTCAAAAGAGATATATAACTAAAAAAACTGCCTACTCCGAACTCGTAAAATTTAATATGTGATTTAATAACTGTGACTTGAGCATGAATTTTTAAGTTGCTACCAATGCAAAGAGTTAGGTAATGGCGAGATAAATTATTTTTTTAATTGATCACAGAGGGGGTTCTCTTTAAGTTTTACACGCATTATTTTCAACATATCGAATTGCTCTAGCAGCTTAAGATTTTACTCTAACAGGAAGCAATCACCTTATCTATGTTGGCAATGCCCCAACATAGAGAAGAAGAAAAAAATATTATTAGTGGCTTTGTCTCCAATTAAAAACAAAAAAATTGACGAATCTGTGGACTTGCAGTTACGATTGAAAAACATCGTTACACAAGCATTGCTTCAGTGTAAACAATACATTGTCTTTCTTTCACATGACGCAACATTGTGAATAATTTTTTCACTGACAATTTATATGACTAGATCTGCCAAAACAAAAATTACAAATTACAAATCCTACTTTCATGATAATTTTTTATAAATTTCTTGCAAAACAATGTTTAGATAACTAAAACAGGTAATTGCCATAAAGATAAAATTACTATGCAATGTTGTCAATAAACTAAAATTAAACTATTCTATACTAAAAATTTATGACTAGATCGCCAAAACAAAAAATCCTCTCTTTATGATAATTTCTATAACTCTTTTGCAAAACAAGGTTTCAAGTCTAATAATTTGATGAGACAGTCTGAATAAAATGTATGTCTTTGTAAACATTTGCCATTTCATTTTTTATACATAAACTAATAAAAACTGAACAAGCTTAGAAGCATCTTAACTTCATCATCAGCAATGTTAATGGTTAATAATTGATATGAAAAAAGGGATGTAGTTGAAAGCTGGTTGGATTACAGCTGCACAACAATTCTAATTAAATTTAAACTGAGGGAATATAGACAAAACTACTGCACAAACATAAAATATAAAAAATAGTCACATAAAATTAAGCTTGTGCCCAAAAATCAGAACTTGAATCTATGAACACCAATTTCCAATTTAAACACCAATGATTTAACAATCACCCAAGTTTTACAAACTTTTCTACAGTGGTTAACTTATCATTTACAATTTTAATAACATTGATAAATTTTCCAAAAAAAAATGTAAGATATCATGCATCATCAGAATACTTGAAATATATTAGATTTAATCTAACATAATTTTTTATAGCAGAAATGGAAACAGGTGAAGATGGAATGCGTGTTGACGAACATATGAATTAAAAATGGTGATTGACATCAATTTGCAGTCCTACCACTGAAAGTGTAATTTTCGACACGCAATGATACATATTAAGTACTTATGCTACCGATTAACATGCAACATGTCCTTCAGTATCACTGATACATAACATTGATTCGTTTTAGCCATTGCATTCCACTAACGTAATGTCAAAAATGCTATAACTAATAATTGTATAGCTAAAGAGTATTTAACAGCAGCAAAATGTTTAAAAAGTTGTCAATAGCGATGATTGCTAGTTACAGGTTCGTCAAACCTATGTCAACATCAACAATGCAATATACATTTAATTTGAATGTTTATGCAATTTACTATAATGAATAGTCAACATTTTCTAATATGTCATATTCGTTTTTAACAGTGCAAGAAACTAATATTTTCTCACACACGTCCTATCGTTTAATAATTTTATGCTTTTAATAATTTTATTATGATCACTTTGGAACTTGTGTTTTTTGATAACAAAAACCGGCTGGCAACATTAAACCGTAGATTAAAGAACATTAAACAGTGTTTTGGAGCCGATTGATTATGATAACAAGAGCCAAATGATAACATTATCCGTGATTATAATAACCTGATTCCACTGTACTATAAATGGGTAAATTCATAAACGCAAATTACACTCACTAATAAAGAAAGCTAACATTGAATTTATCTTGAATGTGTATGAAATGAAATTATCTATAACAGTGAACATATTATATGCCCTATTCTAAGAACTTCATAAAAACAGCTCATATTGAAATTTTCTTACACATATTGTATCTTTTAATATTTTTATATGCAATGCTCCTATAGATGGGTAAAGTTCATAAATGCATAAAATTCACACTCTATTAATCACGCCAAAGCAGTATGGGAATCAGCATTTCTTTACTCGTCTAAAATATGACATGTTTCCTTTTCTCTCTCATTTTTTTAAGCAGGTTATGACTGGAATAGTAGAGCAAACAAGTCGAGCAAAGTCACATCTTTTGTGACCCCCTATCCTACAACACACCCTTCACAGTTTTAAAGCTGTGCCCCTGAAAGGTAAAAGTGGAATAGTAGAACCAGCTTTCTCACTCACCCAGATAGAAAGAACTTTTTCCCATGGCCTGGAAACAGGTTTGACAATCATCGAAAAGATGCCGATCTCCTGCAGCTAAGATCACCAACATGCCTTCTTCAGCTTGGCTTTTGCTTCCTTGAAGCTGTGCTTCCAGGTAGCGTCCACCTCTTGCACTGATCGCCTAATTAAAAATAATAAAAACAAAACACGTGGAAATTTTTTGTGGAAATAAAACAACCAAGTTTGTATAGTATAGTGAAGACCCCACTTTAAGCTGTTTCATTAATACAGCGATTCTAAATTAATGCTCCTTTTTGTCCTGTTTGAGCTGTTACTGCTCATTTCTACTTACAAAAACCTATACGTATACATTTCATACAATGTACATTTTCCTGATAAACAGTTATTAACTGAACAATGATATAAAAAATAATAATAATAATAACAACAAAACAAACCTCAGCAATATCATTTGAAGTTTCGGCATCGATTGAGGTCATTTCCACGTATCCTTTAGCACTACCAATTTCTTGTAGCACTCCACAATTCCCAAATACAAGCTGTAAGCAAACCAAAAATTCAATCACTTGACGTTCAAAACCACAATACAAGAGGTCCTAGATCTACACAACTAGATGTACACAACTTGATAAAAATCGAAATTTCCTTAAAGTGACAAAACTGCAGCAGACAATCCGTTTGACCATTCACCTCTGCTCATTCACTCAAAATTGTGTGACAGGAAAATTTTATCCCATTTAACTGACTTTTTGGAGAATTTCTCTTCTTAAATTTGAGCAAAATCGCACATATTGAGAACTTCCAGTACTTGCAAATGATAAACATTAACAGTAACTACAGAAATGAGGCACCTCATATTACATATTGGTTGTTCCATACTGTATGAAAGATATACAGCACAGGCAACTGTCAAATCTATATAGTGTGTATGTAGATTTGAGTAGTACAGTCATTCAATAATTACAATAATACAGAACTTTTTTCTAATCAAGACAGTGACTCATACAGGTTCACAATTTCTTATCTAAAACTCTTGGGACCAGAAACCTTTCAAAATTCGATTTTCATTTTATTTTGAAACGTTAGTACTGTACTGTGAACTGTACATGATTGTACTCTATGTATCCTGGCACTGACAGTACACTCCTGCCTCCAGTGGCGTATGTAGGGGAGGGCAAAGGAAGCAAAAGCCCTCTCCAGGAACCCAGAAAAATAACAAAAATGCAATATATTTTTGTATTTTCATATAACCTGTGTTTTCATAAATAGGTATCCTATTGAAATAGCTGTTTTAAGTGATATCTTATAGTTTCATACATGTAAAAAAATAATTCTGAGTCCCTCACCTGACCCCAATCCTAGGTCTTGCCCCCTACAAACCGAATTTCTGCATACGCCCCTGCCTGCCTCACTTTATGGCCTAGATACGTTACAGAAAACATGGGTGTAAAGTGAAACGCCTTATAACGAATCATATAGATGCACTCTTGTGCATTAATAAGAAATAATGTTTTTCATAATCATAATAAATGTACTGTAAATATTTATAATTATTTTAGTATTAAAATACAGTACAGTATGGATTTCCAGATTTTATGGCTGTATATAATATCGTAAATTTTGTGCCCTAAAGCAAAACTGAGCCACAATTAAAAAAAGCCCCTATAGAGAAAATCCATATAAAGAGGCATGCGTGTACAATATTTAAAACTAACATCAAACACATTACCATTGCTGCAGTGAACCTTATAAATGGGGTAAATAGGGCACATTACAGCTAGCTTGAGGGAGGGTTCTTGATGTGCAGATTGATCCCTTGAAATAATTTTCGAGTTTCAGAATTTCGAATAAGAGATTGTGAACCTGTATGGATTTTTGTTCTTATTTGACACTATTCCAATTTCCATATTCAAAATTAAATAACTAGCTGATATAAGTGGATTATTGCATACACAAAATTGTACTGTATAATACAGCATTCATTAAATTCGAATGCAATACTCGTAAACCATACACTAGTCTTAGTACTAGTACCAAACAAGTACCGTATTTTCTGTGCACACATAATCCGAACAAGAACCATGCAGATACAGATACCAACTAATTTAGTCCAGAAGTTTGTAATATTATTATAGTACTGTGTAAGCTAGCTGTTAATATGTTTTTTCAAAATGCCAAAAGGTGGTATCAGTGAATTAACACTGCACAAATAAGAATTATAAACGCAAATTTATACAGTATTTGTGTTTTATATGTAACCGTTATGCAGCTTTTATAATATATTCAATATATCAACTAGATATCAAAATATAACTATAGTAATACTGTGTATGTACACAATAGTGAAGCCAGGCATGATTTTGAAGGCATCATAGAATAAACATATGTTAACACTACGTCTCTAAGGTAAACATTAGATCGATATTAACAAGATTTTCATATGTTAAATGCAGTCAGAGCGAATTTGGTAAAGTCTGCTTTTTCTTACAGTCTTACTTATACCAGTCTGCTTTTTCCATAGTTACTTTGATACAAATATCAAAGTCTAAGTCTGTCTTCATTTTCATATTATAACTTATTATGAAAAAATATGGCCATTATTAATCCACACGAGATTATTCCTAAATTAATCAGCAATAAACAACAGTCTCACCAATCTGAAATTGCCTTAAATGAACCGTCTGAACCCAAAGAGAGCTAATTACAAATTTTGAGGTTTGATTATTATTCATCTAACATAACATACAACCACTCTAGATTTTACTGACATTGAGAACTAACGTCAGTTGTTCACGTAAAAGTCATGTAAAGCAAAAATACCCTATGACTGAGCATAAGTTCCAATGCTTAATTCGATTCTATTTTCTCAATTTCCTCAAAATATGAAAAATGTTTGGCTTCAGACGGCTCAAATACATATTCAAATTATAGTCTCAGTTATTTGCTGTATTTGCTCCAGGGACAGAGCACACCCTCTGACCAGGGGAGGCAAAGCCAGCACCAAGGGAGAAGCAAAACAGTAATTTTATTTAAAACAACACTATTTAACACAAAAATCACTGTATATCATGGCCTCCCCCCTTCCAAGCGCTCTGCCACTGTTTGATTCAATTCTCATTTTAAAGAAAGTGCATTCAAAAAATAAGATTTGATTCTATGATTTCAAATTATCTGAGAGTAAAATTGCATTGAAAATTTTTATGCATAGGAATAATAATAAAAAAAAACATCAATAATAACTTACATCCTTGGCGGCTTTAGGATCGGATACGCAAGAAAAAGTGATGTCTGAATTTATAACAACATCCGCAGGAGTTTGATGCTTGGTTGCTCCAGCTTTGACAAAATCTCTGCACTAGAAATAAAAAAAAATGAAAACCAAACATTATTGTACTGATTTTTATATAGTTTTATAGATCTATATTAAGCTAAGCGAGATGACAAACATGTTTTGAAAGAACCAACATAATGACAGTACATGTGGAAAAATATTTTTCTTCTTCTTCTAAAAATGATTTCCAGAACTCTATACATGGTGCTCGACTTTATATTATTATGATTCGTTCAGAAGGTTTCTGTTTAATTTGAAACGATGTGCAAGCTGAAGGGTGCTTAAATTTAATGTATTCTTGACATATATGTCAGTTTCGAAGAAAAATTAAAAACTAAACATAAACTGACAATATCCAGGAACTTGTCATGTCGTTTGATAATTTTTTCATGTCATGGCAATTTTGATATTTATCATGTTGTTTGATAATTTCGCCTTTAACCACCGTAGTTTATGATGCATCTCCCTTTAAACATCGTGAATACATCTATTCTCAACATTTTTACATTTGTAAACCATATTTATGATTTATGGAATTTTTTATATATACAAAAAATAATATCTAGGTTCAATAACAAGAACTATGTATGCTCAAGGTAGAGGTAGGTACTTGGGGTTTAACGAGGGCACCGACTGGCTTTTACAGCTATGTCATTTGGCCCTCAGACTTTATT